>JAGDQO010000630.1:0-55962 GCA_018342035.1 Solanum appendiculatum | reverse complement strand
TTTAATTACAATTTAAAGAGTACATAGTAAATTGGTTTATTAGCATGAATGAAAAACGTGAAATTCTTTGCAATTATCGTCTTCTTCTTATACATTGCTTTATCTTTCTTCAATTCCCCCCAACAAATAGGAGAGGGGGGAATGGGGATAGTAGCACAAATATTACAATTAGTCGATATACATAAAGGCTTGGTATGCCTGACAAAAAAAGATCATGTTTTGTCGGCTTTTATCTTTTTTCGAGACAAACAACAGTGGAACTTCCAGGAATAAAAAAGAATTTGCTTGCTTCATTTTACACCCCTCCTTAGCTAGAGTGTCTGCCACTTGATTTGCCTCCCTTAGCTATAGTGAATTTGGGGGGTCCCCAACAGTAGCAGTAGTTACCTACAGTCAGATAAAATGTTAAAGTATAAACGGTGATCTTGAGCAATAAGATTCATAATTCACTGGCAGTCAATATTGATTTCTAAGTAGGTTATGTTTTTTGCAACTGCAATCCTAGGCCTTGTACAAGTGCTAGGAGTTCAGACTTGATGTTAGTAGAAGCATAAAGTTACGCCATGTATCAATTATTTTCCGTTTGTGTCCCTAAAAACCCTTCCTTTGCCTAGGAAGGATCTATCTGTATTTAACTTATATGTTTGTGTAGGTGGTTCCATTTTGATGTAATGGGGTACATTAGCTGGGGTTTTCCATATATACCCTGTTATCGCTATGCATTTTAAGGCATGATTTATGGGTTTCTTTGTACTAATCTTATTCCGAATATTTTTGAAACAATTATCATTTCTCATAAGCCAAATATTCCACATACAAAAAGGAAAGGCTTCTTGCCAATTTAGAGAGATATTTTTAAATGTGATATCTTGGTTCTGAGGAAGTTAAGCCAGTCAGGGCCAATAAAATTGATGATTTCTTCTTTTATCCCAAAAGTATCCCACATATCTCTTACACTAGGTAAATTGCCCACGCTTCACGCGGGAGTAATCTACTTCAATTAGGTCACATCTTATTGATTTTGTTTTGTAGTTGTTACCCCGATATGGTTTAAGGTTTGCTCCCAATTTTCCCCCAATATGAGTGTCTTTGATTTAATCGTTCTGAAAAATACATTGAATAATTTATTCTTTATTTTAACTTGTCATTTTAACAGGTTAAACAATATGCTGACCTTTCATTTGAGACATCTATTATTTACAAAAGACTGTGAAACTGTGTACATGTACGTAGCCCCTCTTGAACGGCAAATGAATAGTTTTATATTATATTCAATCGGTATTCTAATAATAGGGATAATAAAAAATTGTTGTCTTTTTAGATGGATTCTATAGTAAGTTCACACATTTCCCCACAAGAATGGGAAATCACGTAGTTTTTCACACACTATTATAGTAATTTCAACTGATACGACACCTTGTAGGCTAATCCGTTCGCTTTGAAATAGAGAATTTCCTTTAACTTCTCCATTTTCATGAAGTATCAACTTAGTAATTCTTGAATTAACCAAGTTTAAACATTATCATACACCTATTGCTAGACTTGGGTATTGCAAGACTTGGGGCAATCAAAATCCCCATTAGGATGTCAATAATTGCATTCATAAACTCATTTAAATGCTAGTGTAAACGGGGTTAACGATAAATTTACTCATTGCAAAATTTTCCGGGTATCCTAATAACTTGTATTTTTCATCTGATTCTTAGTAGATTACCATTACTTAACATATAATATTACTGATCAAAAAAGAGCATGGTCAACATTAGCATATAGCTGATTAATACAGTCGAGTATTACGTGCGTTGCACCAAGCTTAAATACTCACCTCTATTTCCTTGGACTTTACAATGTACCAAGTCCCTTACTATGGGGTACCGAATCACTTGTCAACTCGGAAAATTTGTTCTCACAAATTAAAATGCTTTCAGCTGTCAAAATCCATTTGAAACCAAGACAATAGAAGTGCAAACAAACAAGAACACCAACTATCCTTCTTTTTCTTCAGCCGCATGTTTACAATATTTCCTTGCGATCCTCATTAATTTTACCCTTGATCGTTCGTTATCCCTTTACCTTTTAGACTCTGTACACTTTTTATAGTAAGGGTATCTTGTAATTGCTGAAGCAACCTCCAAATCTGTATAAGTAAGGGTATCTTCTAATTGCTGAAGCAACTCCAAATGTGTATTAACTACGTCGTCCCAATATGCATCTGTATGACATACCGTGGGAGAATACCGGATTTGGAAGATAGAGTCTGCCCCCACGAAGTGTTTTCCCTTGGCTCACTTTGTTAGTTGTTGACTCTCCAGCACCCTGTTGAAGCGAATATGGCACATAATTAGAAGGACAATGTTTGCTGGCTTCAGACATATCACTAATAACACTCATGGTAGAGTAAGCTATAGAACATGTGACTCAATCTTAAATGGCCCCAAATTATGCAGTCAGAAGATAGCAAGGTTACCTGTAGTTTGATAGAAGACGACTCATCCAAAAGTGAGGTACAAAATGAAACCACACTGCCTTTGTGGAAGGAGAAGTAATAGCGGGCTGCATATGTTTGTACCGTTCTTATCCACGTGAATCAGCGGACCACATCAATCTTCTCTATCATAGCTTGCCTCATCAGGACTACAATATCTACTACCAATCTCAATATCAAGCTGCACAGATTGATCTTCTATTGGTTGCACATTCTTTGTAGTGTTTGAAGAGGTACTGGTGTCTCCACCCGGAGCTTTGAGTATATTCAATCCACATGAATCAACTCAAAGTTTATATTTCCTCAATAGACAACTACATACCTATTCATCATAAGCACAACTTTACTTCATTGTATTGAAGAAGTAATTCTTTTAGCTTATTCAAGTATTAAAAAATATTTGCACATCAAGAAATAAAAGAGACCACACCAACTACTAAAGGAATCCCCATTAAATTGTTAAGCATTACTACCATATACACTGAAGTGAAAGCTAAATCATTCAGTATTGAACTATTTCCCATATCCCGTGTTTTTATAAGCTTAGTGGATTAGTAGTGGTTAATTTAGAAGGTTGTACATTCAGTAAGTTTCTCTAGTTTGTTGAATTTTTTTAATTACTATTTAAAGAGTCCTATGTAACTTGGTTTATTAGCATGAATGAAAAACGTGAAGTTCTCTGCTATTGTCGTCTTCTTCTTATACATTACTATATCATTCTTCAATTCCCCCAACAAATAGGAGAGGGAGGATGGGGTTACTAGTACAAATATTACAATTAGTCGGTATACTTAAAGGCTTGGTATGCCTGACAAAAAGAGATCATATTTTGTCGGCTTCTATCTTTTTTAGAGACAAACAACGGTGGAACTTCCAAGTACAAAAATGAATTTGCTTGCTTCATTTTACACCCCTCCTTAGCTAAAGTGTCTGCAACTTGATTTGACTCCCTTAGCTATATTGAATTTGGGGGGTCCCCAACTGTAGCAGTAGTTCCCTGCAGTCAGATAAAATGTTTGAGTATAAAGGGTGATCTTGAGAAATAAGATTCATAATTCACTGGCAGTCCGTATTGATTTCTAAGGAGGCTAAGTATTTTGCAACTGCTATCTTAGGCCTTGTACAAGTTCTAGGAGTTCAGCCTTGATGTTATTAGTAGCTGCTATATCCCATGCTAAGTTTATGACTTAAAGAGAAGAAGAAATCACAAGTGAGAGGAACAGGAGATGCTTTGTTTCTTTTTTTGCTTTTTCGTATACAATCGAATTATGCACCGGGCAACTCTTTCAGTGATCAAGCTAGTTAATTATTACCAATGCATAAAATATGATGGAAGGGAAACAAATTCAGAAAAGGGCTGAATTTAAAAAAAATGGATAGCGAAAAAATTCAATGATGGAAAGTTGAAGCAAACATTTGTTAGACAAATTATCTACGTACGCCATATCAATAATACGTTCATTCTCTTGAGGGGCAAGGTCCATTACAGGCAGAAACGAACTCCCACTTTGGAGCTGTAAATAAGGTATTTATTAGAAATAAGATTACAATTGCTTAGTAAGAGCTAAATCATCTATTAAGGGTACGTTGGTGGGTAGAAACATGTAGAAATGCTGCGAACACCGAGTATGTTGTTAAAGGAGCATACCTGGATAGAGTGTAGGCTTTGGCAGTGGCATTTTGCATAGCAGCAAAAGGTGGGGCTCAAGAAGTTTCAATGACAAGCGATAAAGCAGCAGTTGAGGCATCTAGTACTGTATGTTGAAGTTGGAGAAGTGAAGCCACCATTTGAGTCTCTATATCCATGTGCATCAAACTGTAGAAGATAAGTTCATCACATAATTTCACGGTGTTTAATTAGAATGTGCAGTAGGAAAACAGTGCAGCAGCAAAGGTTTGCTGATTTTTTTTGACAGCAAGTGGTCAATATTTTTTTCCTGATCGTTGTGTCAAAAATTTCCATGATCAGTGACCCGTCAACTATAGCCGCAAATGCAACTAACTTTCTAATCATCAGATATTTATATTACCAAGCTGGACCTGAGGGTTAATTCGGAAAGTAAAGAAAACAAATGTGCATCTTTAAAAGCGTGTGTTTTTTAAATTTGTTTTTTTTCAGTAGAAGAATACGTTAAAAGAAGTTTGTGGGAATAAACAGGTGAGAAGAAGCAGGAAAAAATGAGGATGACATGGGGAGTTCATATCGTTCATGCGAAGTTCTGGAAGCGATTGGGTAGTTGGTAGGAATTTGCAGTGGCGTTTGGCATAGCTTTAAGACAGGGGAGGAGAGTGTGGACAGAACGTATTTGTGGCGGCGTGCTGGGAAAAAGAAAAAAGAACGAACTTCGTAAAATTTGTATTAAATGCAATTGATCCTAATGAGATGAAATAGGTTTAAAAAAATTCCATTGGAATAAAAATAATCTTTAAAACAGTACCTCGCAGGTTACATGAATTAATCACCAAAGCGGACCTAACAATGGGTGAATTTCAAGTGCGTGCATCAATGGATCATCAACTTCGTTCAAGAAACGCCAAACGTGTAATTATTTTTGCTGACTACGATGCGACTAACGATCCTAAGGAGGAAGTGATGGAAAGACATGGCGTGAGAACTGAGAATGATATAGCCTAACCATCAGTCGAAATTGTGGCGGTGTGGTGCACAAATTCAAAGAAAGAGAGTGAGAGCCGTGAATGTTTTACCCTATCATATGCAGCCGACTTTAGTATCGTTAAAAGTATTCATTAGTTTTTGGATAGTGTGAAGGTGTTTGCAAGTTCCAAATTATTAAAGCAAAATCGGTGTAAGAAGTATACCTAGAAACTTCAAATAGAAGCCATGAGAATGGGATAGAGCGCACGAATTTGTAGGGGTGTTGGCGGCGGTTCCAAAGGCAGGAGAGAAGAAGTGCAAAAGGAATGGAGGTAGGGCGAGATTGCGAGAAGAAGTGTTAAAGGAATAGGGAAATTAACTGCTAAGGATTATTGAGATTGAAGCACCATATGAGTATGCAGGTCCTGTTGTGTAACGCTTCAGAATTTGAAAAAGGGAGAAAATAAATTTCTGGGCTGCAGGCTGTACCTACGGTTGGTAGAAGCTCCTACAGGCCATATATGGCAACCGTAGGAAGGGCAAAATAAATTCATCAAAACAAGTCCCAGAAACCTTTTTACGGTTCACCAGGATGGCCCGTCACCCTATGTACGAGTCGTAGGTAGGTCTCAATTGTCACTCCCAGACTCAGTGAATTTTTGAGGGTTAAAGTGGGGTTCTACGGTTGTCATGTACGAACCGTAGGAAGACCTATGAGCCATACATGGGTTTCGTCAGAAGTAGGTCCAGATTCTAGTTTTTGAATCCTACCTGCGATTTGACCAGGGCGGACCGTAGGTCCAAACCGTAGGTAAGGGTCGATAGTTATTTTAAAGGAGCTTTTGGGTCTTTTTCTAATTGTTATAACCCAATACTATGTCATTTTACCTTCTACCCTAAGCCCTATATAAAGGTTTTAAACCCCAAAATTACTCATTCGCAACTCACTCTCATAAATTCCCAAAACATAACCCAATTCATCCTCCTAATTCTCTGAAGTCTAAGGAAGAAGAAGAAGAGCTAGGGTTCCATTCAAGTTTCCAATCCTCCATAATTTTTGGGCTTCTAGCAACAAGGTATGTGTGTATTCACCCATGGAGTCCTTTCCTCCATGGGGTCCCCAAAGATTTCAATTTCCAATTGATCAAATTAGGGTTTCAATCCAATGAATGTGAGTTTCTTTCAATTATGATTATTTTTTATTACTTAAGTTTTCTAATGCATGAATTGATGTTAATCTATGATATTTAGTTGAAATTGCATTGACCGATGCCTAAATTATGATTTTCAACTATGATCCTATGATGAACCCATGAATTGTGAATTTTGAATTTATGAAGATATGCATGTTTTCATGAAGCTATTGTAAATGACTAAATGATTCTTTTAAAGGAAAGTAATGATGCTATGGTGAAAGGATTTCTCACTTACTATGATGATCATGATTGTGAAAGGTATTTCTCACAATAAATTCACATTGATGAAAGGTTTTCTCATCTATGTTGAATGATGTTTAAATATCTATTCTACGTTTTGATTTCAAAAGTGTTGATCGTTATTGATCATTGTTTTTCCCTATGTTAAATTGATAATTGACTTTTATCTATTCCGTTGGAATTTAGACTTAGCACCGAGAGGGCTTTGAGGTGGAGGCTCAAATAGGGTAGTCTCTAGTAGCAACCTCTACTCCCAAATTAAGTGCCCCCGTAGGTTTGCCTTAAATGGCCTAGCTAGTGGATCCACTTTAGCAAATGATGATATGTGCAGATTCTACCTTGGCAAGTAGTTTCCCCTTCTTTTGGTATGAGGGATATACCGGATTCCATGATATAGCTCTCATGGTCTTATTATCGGTTAAAGCTAATATCCCACAAAAATGATTATGTTTTCTTCAAGGTTTTCTTATGTCCTTTATTTTAAAGTACTTGACCATGTTTTATGATCTTCATGTCATTTCCTCTCTAAAAAGCTTATAAATGTTTCATTACGATCATGCCTATTCAATTTAAGTCATTTTACTATCATGTTCGTGTTTATGCATACTGCCTCATTCTTAGTATATTCAATGTACTAACGCATTCTTGTTCCTACATTATCTCACTAATGTAGGGTCCAACGCTCACATCTCCCAAACTCGATGCTAATTGGTTCTATTGACTTTAAAGATTGGTGAGTCCTCATGTTCCGAGGACCGAGACTCTTTTATTTCTTTATGTCATTTCTATTTTAGACTTTGTATGTGATGTATGGGTTACGTCCCAATCACCTTCCTTATGATGAATTAAATGGCTTTGAGACTTATGTTAGACTTCCGCTTTTGTCAAACTCATTTGTATAAAACATTTTCTTTTGAACTCTCTTTAAGTTCTATTACCTTGTATGATGTATTCTAAGTCGCTTGTGTGGGGCCTTTCTGGGTCCTATAAGCCATGTTACGCCTAGGGTGTGCTTTGGGTCATGAAAAACTTGGTATTCAGAGAATAAGGTAGAAAGGTCCTAGGGTCACTACAACAAATGTGATATTTAGCTACGAAATTATTAGGTACGACACAAAATCCGTCACTAATCATTCAGTTTTTGTGACAAAAATTCTATTTCGTGTTTAAATGCATGAGCAATATATTTTTAGTGACGAAACTTACAATTTCGTAGCAAAATTTTATCCACTAAAGTTTCTCACCAAAAAATAATTTGGCGCCGTTTATTAAGTATCTTTAGGGACGAATTTTAAGTGATTAGTGACACATAATATTGTTGCTAATAATGCATCCAATTTGTAACAAACTATTATATGTCTTAAAATTAGTTACATTTTAGATACGAAAAAGTTTCGTCACAAAAAATAAGTTGTTACAATAGCGACAAATTAGAGTTTGTAGTTAATGTTTGTAAGCTTTAATCACAAAATTTTATACTTATTTGTGACCTTAGTTTTTGTCACTAATAATATAAGAAATTAGTGACGACTTAGTTTTTGTCACTAATAATATAAGCAAATAGTAACGATCAACCTGCTATTTAGTAACAACATTGTTTTGTCACAAAATATGCGATGTTTAAATAGTGACAATTTAAAAATTGTAGTCAAATATTTAACTATTTTCTACGAAAAAAATCATAGCTAAAAATAAAATAAAATTTGGCTACAATTATTTATGATTAAAAGTAAGGTTGTCCCTGTCCGGATCGACCCGACCCATTAGACATTTTTGCAATTGAGAACTAATTTTGGGCCGGGATCCCATAAATGAGTTGCTACAAGGATGGGTTTGGGGTACTGGAGATGTTTTTTGGCTCATTCCATGACCCGCCTAACTCTAGAAGTCGGGCTACTCGGGTCAGGATGTGTTTGGGTCACGAGCTTTAAATGGGACGGGTTCATGGGTCGTTTGGGTGGGCCAGTAAATATTTTCCTTAAATTTACTTCTCCAACTTGAATTAAATTTGAAAGTTGAGTTCTAATCATGTAGTGTAGTGTAATCAATTTAAATTTGAAAAAAAAATGTATCTATTGTGAATTTAAAGTTTAAAAGTTCAAAGTTCATTTTTCACATAATTCTCTCTCTATCCATCTATATATCTACTTATTTCTTGCCTATTATTCGGTTTCCAACTTGCATCTTTCATGGAATTAAATAAATTAAAATATTTTAAAAGAACTAGTGTAGTGTTATCAATTTGAATGTTGAACTTATAATCTTTTAGTAAAGAGTTATCAATTTAATTTTGAAATAATTTTAATCGTTGTGAATTTTTAAATTTTAAAGTTAAAACTTTAAAGTGCAAATTTCTTTTTTCACACAATCTTCTTAATCTATCTATATTTTTTACTTAGTTATTGACTATTATTCTATTTTCAACTTTGAAGTATTTCTAACTTTCATCTTCCATGGAATTAAATGAAATAAATATTTAAAAATTTTGAAATGTAGTGTTATTATTTATCAATATAAAATTTGATATTATAATCAATATTACAAAAAATATACAAATAATATATCGCACACAGCAAGAGGATATTAAAAAATATACACACAATATATTCAACTTACAACTTAGGGGTCGTTTGGTAGGTTGTATTAAGAGAAATAGTACATGTATTATGTATGGTATTATATAGTACTATATTTGGTAGGAATTTGGGCCTAGGTATAATTAATCCCATAATTTATATCCCCGGTGCTTCTTCCATCACTAGTTAGCCCCTTCTTCGTGGAATTAAATTGTAGCTATTACTTAGTAATAGTCACAAAGCTTCACTAAGGTGTTCCCTATTCGACTCGATTCAATTTAACAAAATTTCACTAAGGCCTCATTTGTTTGCACTTAATGGAGGTCTGAATCTGAATGGTTCAAACATTGGGCCATTAAGTGCGTTTTTTTTTTAAAAAGAAAAACCACTTAATGCGTTTTAATGGGTCTATTCGCCTTTGATTCATTCAGATCTAAGAGGGAGTCTTATTTCTATTCAGATTCTTCTTATAACGCTAATTTATTTTCCCGTAAAGCTCAACATTCTTATTTTTTTGCTCTATATATGTTGCCCCTCTCTCCATTATCAGCATACATCATTATTTTTTCTCTTATATGCATGCCCTCTCTCCCCCTCTCTCCATTATTAGCTTATGCCTTCTCCATTTCAAACGGGTGTTGAATTTTTTTCCTTTTGAACTGGTAAGTTTTCAAAAAAACTTTTTTGTTTATTAATTTGTATATTCAAAATATTGTTTGTATTACTGTTGCTTCTCAAGAACTCTAAAATTTTGCTTGCAATTTTAAATTTTGTTTATAAAATTAGTAGCCTCATGTGTGCTTATTCGATAATACAACGTTTGTGCTAGTTTAATGGAATAAGATTACACGAATAATTTTTTTTCTTTAAATTTATTTATTTTTTTTGGCACATGATGTTTGATGGCATGTTGGATATGGTACACCCTAAGAACAAAAATTAAAGGGCTACCTCTTGATGATTCCTAAAAAATTAGTAGCCTAACACCAAATTATAACAAGAGCCCTTAAATATTTACACACATGCACAAAAATATTATTAATTTAGGGTTGCCTTTTTTTATTTTGACATACTACTTGCTTTTTGTTTATATTCTCAAAAGGTACTAAGCATTTAACTTCACATAGTAATATTATTATATATAAAACTAAGAACTAGATCTAGTTAATAAGAGTTTAGACATTTGTTTGTGTTGCCTTTTTTATACTTACATATTTTTGTATTTGTGGCAAGTACGTCAATAAAATTAGTAGATTGTATATGTTTTGTTTAATAATGTATGTTTGGTTTGATTACTTTATTTTTATAGATTAATGTATGCTTTATTTAATAATATAAATTTTTATTTGCAGTCCAATAGTTTAAATATTTTATCAAACTGAAACTATTTATTTAAAATATAAAATTTTAATCCCATAATATTTTTTTGTTTAAATTAATTTTTTAATATTTTATTAATATAAACACCAAAATATATTTTTATTTGAATTATATGCATTCAGATGCTAAAAAATAAACAACCTCAATCATTCAGTGTTCAGATCTATAAGACAACATCTTAATCGTTCAGACGTGCATTTAGATTCAGACTTCTTAATTTTAATGAAAACAAATGAGGCCTAAATCTCACTCAAATTTTATCCTAATTATATGTTTTGAGAATTATTATTTTACTCAAACCTAATCTCACTACAAAAAAAATGCTCAATTTATGGGGGTTATTTTGTCAATTTGAGGCAGTTTTTGACCCTCACAATAAGAATTGTGGCGGTTTTTAAAAACTCTACAATTACCTTTGCCACGAGCATATTTGTGGCGGTTTTAAGTAACCTCCATGACGATCGCCGCAAAAGTACATTGTAATTTGTGGAGGTTTTTTAAGTCAATTTGTGAAGGTTTATAACCTCCATCATATTATTTTAATATTTTAAAAATTATATTTGTGTGTGTTTAAAATTGCCACGATATAATATAAATATTCACAAAATCTAATTTGCAAAGGTTTGTGACCGCCACAAATTACAATTTTTCAATTTAAAAAAATTACATCAAGCATTTGTAATAATACATATAAATACTTTCTAAATACTTTATATAAATCATATTTTACTATACAAATTTGTAATAAAAACTCATGTATAGAAACTTGAACATTATAACTTATATCAAATCAATGTTAAAAAGAAATACTATGCATTTATTTTGTGACTTGAGTTGGTGTTATCCTATCTTTTTTTTCAAGGTGAAGTAAGCTCGATCTTCATCATCACTAGGCTGAAAGCTGAAACCATAAAAATTTATACGTAGTTAGATAAGCAAATATTGATACATACATATCCCTGTACACCTTGATACATGAAGAAAATTTAAAATTTAATTCATCTAAAATATAAATTCATGTGAATATTTTGCCTTAATAACCTATTAGTGAAGTCATTCTCATGAATTCAAAGACAATGCAAATATCTTTAAGCTCTCATCCAAAAAAGAGTAAAATGATGTGGCTTATTTCAACCTTACCTTGTTACCCATTTAAGTTTGCTTCTCCTCCCTTAATGCATGTAAGATTATACAGATATTAAAATATTTACAAGGATAGAGGCACTAATATTCTATAGAGCAATACTCTGCAAAATATTATTGTCTAAGGTTACTTTATTTTGATAGGAAATAAACATAGTAATAGAAAGAAAAAATAACACGAAACTGACAATTGGAACTCAATTCACAGATGAGCAAAACAAACTTAATAGGTGTCAATAAGAATCAAACTGATACAAAATTTTATAAAACACTAGTCATCACTCTTATCTAAATAAAAATAAAATTGAGGCTTATTTACAATCAATTAAAGGCCAGATATAATTTTCTTTATGATGTGGCGAAAACTAAAAAGAAATATCCTAAAATTTATAATAGTATGGCTACATTAAGCATAACAACTTACAAAATACATATTTGTTTATAAATAAAAAATATATATAAATCTCAAATTCTTGAGTGAATTCTAAAGTTCTTGTGACAGAGAATTACCTTTATATCCATAAAAATATTACGAACCAATAAGTATGTTATACAAACTTATTGCCTTGAGAATTCCACTTTTGAAAAACCTACAAGAAAAAGACATTTAAAAAACATCACAGAAATAAAAAATATTCAAATTGAGCAAAAGAATAAAATAAGTAAAAAGCAAACAAGAAGAGAGAGAGCATGGTTGAGTTATTGTTGTGGAACAGTGGAAGTGGGAAGTGGGGGAGAGATTTGGGAGTTTATTTTGTGGTGGGAAGGGGGGAATTTGTATTTGATTTTATTTTAAATTTGTTTGGGGGGAATTAATTTAGTCCTTAGCAATTTTTAATTTTGAGGGGAAAAGATAAGCCTTTTATTAGAATTTTGACTGGACTTGGGTTTAAAATGTTTTCGTTAATTACATATTTAGATTAAATTTTCAAAATAAAGTTAATTGTTAAAAATTAATATAAAGTAATAATATATAAAATAAAACATTAAAAGAAGTTGAATAGACAAAGTAGACAAAGAATATTTTGATAGTAACTTAATACATATATAATATACTAGATAGAAATGTATAGGGTCATAAATTTACCATCCTATGTAGACAAAGAATATTTTGATAGTAACTTAATACATATATAATATACTAGATAGAAATGTATAGGATCATAAATTTACCATCCTATTAAAATGAAGTAAGAGAGTGAAAAGAAATTAAAATGAAGAAAGGGAACGACTTGTATTTTTGTGTGTATATATGTTATATGAGTTAAATTTCATTCCTATTTGTTATAAACTATAAAATATGAATATTTATGATATATCAAAAATAGAAGATATATAAAAAAGATATTATTTCTAAAATTAACAAATTTATAAATTTATGGGGGTTAATAATTGCCACGAATCATATGAAATTACGGCATTTTTCAAACCTCCTCAATAAAATTGTCACAAAAGGATTTATTTAGTAGGGGTTAGAATAAACGTCACAAAATAAATTAATAGCGGAGGTTTTTAAAACTTCCACAAATAAATTGCTACAAATAGAGCATTTTTTTGTAGTGTCTATTCAAACAATACCTTTTATGATTTACTATTAATTAATAATTACAATTAGTTGATCTAAGAGTTCATAATTTTTTAATATAAAAGTATATATATATCATAATTTATATCTAATAAGTATTGACTTTAGAAAACATTTAATAATTAATAACTTATAAAACAATATGAATAACTCTCATTATTGTACATGTATTGACAATAATATATTTTTGAAAAGTATCTTAATTGTTGGTACTATTCATATTTTGTTCTCATGTTGTTTAGCTATGGCCTTAAATATTTCAATTTTTTTCATTTTGCACGAAAAGAAGATGCGCCAAAACGACACTAATTTTCCCCCCAAAATCTTCCCTCTTTCAAGTTTCAACTTTGCTCTAGGGTTCCTCATCCCCTCTTTCAAATGGCTCACCTTCCTTGAATCAAAGGCTCAACAAATGTATTATTATGGATCTCGATTTAGGGTTATGAAAATTCACGAGAAGCAAAATGGCATTCACAATTAGAAGGTATTTGCATTTCAATTTCTGTTTTTTTCCTTTCTGATTTCACTAAGAACCATCTTGTGCCATTGCATATCTCTGGGCAATTTTGTTAGCAATTCTCACTTTCAATAACTCTATTTGTCCCATATTTCACCAAGAGATTCGAAGGTGGAACGCAAAGGTAGATGTGAAATTTTGGTGTTTTTGCTGAAATGTCCTTCACTTTGATTTTCGAATGTGTTGAAGCAAGCTCCACTTAGAATTCCTACTTATTTCCTTCTTCTGTTGTAAAATATGCCTACACCATTTAGTTACTGTAGACTATTTTATTATGGCTTGCAATTTTCTTATGTGGGAAAAACTACATTAGCTCTTTCTAGGTGTTGTTTTTCTCTTTTTCTTTATTTCATCATCTATTTTTCACTTTTTCTTGAACTAATGTTAGATTGCTGATATTTTGTACATTGATTTTATAACCTTGACTACAAAATGTAAATTTTTTCTTCAAGTGCATGCTTATAAACATACAATAAACTGTTCTTGCCTTTTCTCTTTTTTTCTTCTTCAAAATATTCTAATAGATAAATTTTTTCAAGGTTAAAGATTTGTATATTTTCTCCACTAACTTGTGCAGATTTATTACTTAATTTTTACTTTCACTTTGAGGTATTAGATTTTGATGAAGATTGGTTCAAATCAGCAACACAATGTCCAACTTAGAAAAGCTAACTAATAAAAAACTCAAGTTCGAGACGCTGCTTGCGGGATTACACTAGGTATGTCATTGTTCTTGTTTTGTTTGCTTAGTAGTCCATGTTTGAGGCATGGTGCTGTCGAACTGCGACTAGACATTATTTTTAGAGTAAATCATTTATGTCCTTCATTATGAGGAGAAGAAGTATTGTATATCAAACTTGTGAAATTGTTAATAGCATCTTTTAGATTATAGTGGCAGGGGTTGTCCTAGTTTGTTTAAGAGGACTTATAAAGATGCAAAGAGGCAATGCTAATCACCATAAACATTAGTCTAGAGATAATTCTTGTATAATGGGTGTTAAATAACATATATACACTCAGACACACATATACTTTTAACCATGTACTTACTTTTGTAATAACTGGAAATTTTTCACAAAAGGAATTTAGTTAAACTCCCTTCTTACCATTTAAATCCACCAAATGGGTGGTGGTGTGAAGGTGAAGTTGTGTCACACCTTATCTAATTCTATTGAATAGCTTGTTAGAACCCACAAGAAATAGGTTCCAAGTAAACCTGTCCAACATGGCAGGAGTAGATGGGATCATACAACGTGTTGTAGCGTGGATTAGAACCTAGAGCTTCATTATGTTATTCTTAAGATTCATCTGGTATGGTTATAGAATAAACAAGGATATTCCATGGATTATCTATTTCACCTTCTATATGGAACAACTAGTCCCACCATTTTAGTGCATCTCATTGTATTGTTATTCCTTATACCACCAACCAAATGCATAGTAAAATAATTTTACATTTTAATCCATCATGCATACTGAATGAGTTTTTATACCTCAGTCACTAAGGCATCTCTTTGGTACTCTCAAAAGCATATTATTTCTCTATGATATGAATGTCCTTAGAGAGGGAAATACAATGAAGTAGATAACCTTGTAAAATGGTTTGTCCAAGGTTCTTTTTTATTTTCTATTTCATCTAGTATTAGTGCCTTGCAAGATTAGTGAATCTAATTGTAAAATTTATGGTTAGTTTGTCAGGATCGGTTCTCATCAGTTATTTCTTCCAGGTGCAAAGCACATTGGAAGTTGTTATTAGTCACCTACTCTGTCTTTTTAACTGAAATCTTTAGTTGGTAACTTGGCATATACCTTATAAATAGATAGAGACTACATGTGGACTTTTAGAAATACACAATAGGTTGAATATTGCTTTCATAATGATAATGAATCATCTGGATATTTTTTTTAAAATGAAGAATTTGTGAGATTGAGTCTTCTGCTTTTCATTAAAAAAAGTCAACTGATTGTATTTTTTCTCTTTCTTTTCACCAAAATTAATTATTCTATTATACCATATATGTCTTTTTCATTCCATCGAAAATCAATTTTACGGTATAGACGCTTATGACTTCCCTCTCTATGCCTTGCGGTAATGATTCCTCTGGCATTATGACCTTGACAACAATTATTTTTCTTGTTTGATTTTTTTAGAGATTTCTGGAAACAAGATACAGTATGCCATTTCTACTGGGGGTATGTTTTAATGCATGTATTTAGAAAGCTAACTGTTATCACAGAAGTTTCTAAAGAAGCTAATTGTAATAGTGCAAGTATTCTATTTGTTCTTAAGAGGTGAAGGGTATGACTTGGAAGATCTCCACCAACAGCAGTTTAAGTTATGGTCCTAACAAGAACAATGTTCATTTGTTTAAGCAAAGTAACATAATCACGTGCTGCAAAATGAGTGGAAACCCTTAAATTGAATTCTTTAAAAAATGTGGAAAGCCCTTAAATTGTAAAAGGAATGTGAATGAAAGGACGTTTTAGAGTTCACCTGCTAACTAATTGTTGGCAGATCAGGATAGTATATTTACATAGTTTCCAATGGATTTGAGGTGTCATATGTGGGAGAAGAACTGATGTTGAGGATTCATCTAGCTGACGTCAACTAGTTTAGGATTGATGCATTGTCATTTTTATTATGTTTTGAAATTCTGAACTTGCAAGCAGTCGCTTAGTTCACCCTATTTTTCTTTTAAGAATTTACCCTGTTATAACAAGATGACACAAAAGTATTTGTAGCCAATTTCACTTGGGATGCAGGGAAAGTATTAACGAGTGAGTATTGACAGTACGATAATCTACACGAAATGATTATTTTACTAAAAAAGAATTAGACGAACTCCAACATACTTGAGTGTGTACACAGGTTATGGAAACATTTTACGCAAGGTATCACCGCTGAATCTCTCACTTAAATAAGCTTATTTTTTCTACAGATTGTGTTGTGTTTAAAAGTTTAGTACATAAGAAAGTTATTCTCCAGTCAACAAAAATTTCATGCATACTCCACTAGCCTCCAAAAATGCAAGTCAACTTCCATCATTGCTTGGATGAAGAGAATTTTATATCTGATATAGAAGAACGAATAATGATGAAAAATGAAGGACCGGGAACATTAGTTGGAAGATGAAGAAAACAAAATATATAGAGAAAAATTATATTAGACTTTAGTGTATTTCTTATTTATGTCTTGGGAGATTCTGGATGATAGGACATGTCTATGTTCTTTGTCATTGTTGTACTGACGTGTCTTTTATGAATTTATATTAATTATTTTTGTAAGTCATTAGAAGTAAATTGGGCATATCTTCGTTGGATGACCTTGAAGAAGAGAAGGAACTAAAGCAAATGGTTACTGCAGTTTACAGTATCTGACCCGCATTTAGTCGTTCTTTTGTTAAAATGATTGTCTTTTGTTGAGTATTGTATGTGCATGTTAATATATAGGTTGTAGCACTTGTTTGCAATTTCTCTGGGTCAAATTTGGCGCAGATGAGTTTTAAGCACTCAATAGTAGAAATAATTTCCAATGAGTTTGAACATGTTCTACATTCATTGCTTTCTAGAACGGTACTAGTTTTATTCAACTTTTATTTTCTTGTGGCTTTCACTTTTTCTATGTAATGGTCATCGGGTTCACTTGATGTTTGGCTACATGTGCAGGAGTATCGACACTCTTTTGAGTATAAGGATTATGCTAGATTTTATGAATTGCCTTCAAACCTATCTGTGTGAGAAATATGCAGAATTTTGATCCATACTTTTCATCAGCAATGAGGAGAAATGTTTAGACACACACTACTCGTTTATTATTTTTAATTTGTACAATGTTCATTATATATATAAAAAAAGCACTATATGCTATAAAGTTGAAGATATTTATGTAATATTTAATAATTGTAGGTTTTAAATAAATTTTTAGATTGATGAAACCTAGTTAAATGCAAATTTTAAATAGTGTCGCTACAAATTTATATTTCACTAGATGCTTGTGATTAGTGACTATTTTATCCTCAAAAGTTTAACTTTTAGTGATGACTATATTAATTACGTTTTTGTCATAAAAATATGTCATTTAGTGACAATTGTGATTTGTCATTAATTATGACATTATGTAGTGACAATTTTGTTTTGTCAGTAATAGAAATATTTTTATTGACGATAAGATCGTTTTCAACTACAAAATTGTAAAAACATAAAGTTGTCACTAATTTATATATTTAGGGACGAAAAAATTTGTACGTAAAAGATAGTTTTTAGTGACAAAAATATGTTTGTTCAACTACGAAATACATATAACATTAGAGACAAATGACGTCGTTACTAATTAAACTAAATATTTAGTGACACATCAATTTTATTGACCTTAATAACCTCTTTAGTGACGAAAACATATTATTACCAACAAAATTTTATAATTTCTATGACGAACAAGTTCATCATAAATACTATGCATTCGGGGATAAAAAATATTTCCGTAGTTAATACAACTTTATTTAGTGACGAAACACTAAGATTTGTATGTAAAAGATAGTTTTAGTGACGAAAATATGTTTGTTCAACTATGAAATACATATAACATTAGAGACAAATGGCATCGTTACTAATTAAACTAAATATTTAGTGACACATCAGTTTTATTATTACCAATAAAATTTTATAATTTCTCTGACGAACAAGTTCATCATAAATACTATGCATTTGGGGACAAAAAATATTTCCGTCGTTAATACAACTTTATTTAGTGACGAAACACTAAGTTGTCTCTATATACATTTAGTGACCCATGCTTTATGGACGAAAGATGGACGAATTATTTTTCGTCACAGAAATTCTTTTGTGACGAAATATTAGTTTTAAGTGAAAAAATTATTTGTCACTAATAATCTAATTTGTTGTAGTGTGTGTCTCATAATCCACGTCGAGTAGAGTCTTATTAATGAGTGTGAAGCGTGTCACACTTATGAATGATAGGCTATAAGATGTGTAGGAAACTCCACTTCTTTCATCATTCTAAACTCATGCGATAGAGTGTAACTCTGTATGTCTCTCTCCTAATCCTTACCCGATCCTTTTCAGGATATGGCCCCTCGAAGAGCATACGTTAGAAGGAATGCAGATGAGAATGTGGAATGAGAAGCTCCTCAAGAAGCTCCCCATGTTCCGGTCGACTCTTTGGCTGAGAAAGTGACTAATGAGGAGTTTAGGGCTACTTTTCTAGTGTTGCCCCAAGCCATGATGGCTCAATCCAATCGGGAGGTTGTGGTCCCCGTGAACCCAAATGTGGGTACGGCGGCAACAAGAGTGAGAGACTTTACTAGGATAAATCCTCTGAAGTTTCATGGTTCCAAGTTTGAGAAAGATCATCAAGAGTTCATTGATGAGGTATACAAGGTCTTGATGATCATGGAAGTGACGCCGGTGGAGAAGGTGAAATTGGCCGCTTATCAACTTAAGGGAGTTGCTCAAGTTTGGTTCAACCAATGGAAGGAGGAGAGGGCGGTTGATGCGGGTCCTCTTGATTAGGAAAAGTATAAGGTTGCTTTCCTTGATAACTTATTTCCCCTTGAGATGAGGGAGGCAAAGGTGCTTGAATTCATTAATATTCGTCAAGGAAACATGAGTGTGAAGGAGTATGCATTGAAATTCACACAACTGTCGAGATATGCTCCTACTATGGTTGAAGATCCGAGGGCAAGGATGAGCAAGATTGTTTCGAGTGTGTCAGAAATGGTTGTTATGGACTGTCGTACCGCCATGCTCATCAATGATATGGATATTTCTCGCTTAATGGTTCATTCTCAAAAAATCGAAGAAGAAAAACTTAAGAGGAAGTCTAGGGAGGCAAAGAGGGCTAAGACCGACGATTGTGACATTTCACACTCAAGGTCTGATGGACATGGTTGTTCTAAGTTCCGACAAAGATTTTCTGGTCAAGGTTCCTCCAATGCTCTAGCTCCTAAGTTCAACAAGGAAAGGGTGTCTAACTCCAAGTCTCAAGGAGAAAATGATGGTGGAAATGGATCATTAGTTCCCACATGCCAAAAGTGTGGCAAGAGTCATCCAGAAAAATGCATGATGGGTACGGATAATTGCTTTGGTTGTTGCAAGAGTTGTCCCCGCTTGATGGATTGTCCACTTAGACTTGATAAGGGAAAATATGGTAGGCAAGATTCGCCTAGTGGTTCGGGTTCAAGTGCTCCGAAGCAAAACCGGTTCTATGCACTCCAAACTCGTCATGAGCAAGAGGGTTCTCCAGATGTTGTTATCGGTATGTTGAAAGTTTTTCATCTTGATGTTTATGCTATGCTTGATCCAGGTGCCACCTTATCTTTTGTGACGCCCTATATAGCTATGAGGTTTGATGTTCTTCCGGATGTGTTGATAGATCCTTTTTCTGTCTCTACCTTCATTGGTGAATCTATTGTGGCTAAGAGAGTCTATAGAAGTTGTCCCATCTCCTTATTCCATAGAGTCATTCATGTTGATCTTGTAGAGCTTGATATGGTAGACTTTGATGTTATTCTTGGTATGGATTGGCTCCATTCTTGTTATGCTTCTATTTATTGTAGAACCCAAGTGGTAAAGTTTCAATTCCAAATGAGACTGTCCTAGAGTGGAAAAAGGAAAATTCTATGCCTAAGGGTCCGTTTGTTTCTTGTCTTAAGGCTAGGAAGATGATTTCTTAGGGTTGCATATACCATCTCGTTCGAGTTAAGGATATGGATTTCAAATCCCCTATCTTTGAGTCGGTCCCCGTTGTTGATGAGTTTCCAAAAGTGTTTCCCAATGATTTACCCGCTGTTCCTCCCAAAAGGGAAATACTCTTCGGTACTGATCTTCTCCCAGATATGCAACATATATCTATTCCTCCTTACCAAATGGCTTTGGCAGAACATAAGGAGTTGCAGGAGCAATTGAAAGATTTGTTGGATTTGTTAAATCATTCAATATTGAACTTGCTTATGTGCATTAATTGTTATACACCGTGATAAGACATATGATACAAAGCCGATGAGAAATGGTTCCGTCTAGTGATATGATATAAAGCTGATGGGAAATGGTTTCGGCTAGTGACATGATATAAAGCCAATGGGAAATGGTTCCGGCTAGTGACATGATATAAAGTCGATATGAAATGGTTCCGGTTAGTGACTTGATATAAAGCCGATGGGAAATGGTTCCGGCTAGTGATTGATTATTGTGATTTAATGCATTGTGATGCTTACGTTTGATTTACTTGTTAATTGTGATTGGTACACTTGTTACTTGTGATTGATCTACTTGACATTGAGATTGACTTATTTGGTACGTGTTGGTTGTCGAATTGTAACTATTGGACTGTGATTATTGAACCTTGTGAGCGGTGTATTGTAGAACTGTTAGGTTGGGCTAATTTTTTGTGCAGGAAGTAGTTATTGAGGTTCGTTTGGGATGAAAGGAGTTTGCGTATTTTATTAGATTTACCTAGTTTTATTAGTTGGCTTGCTGAGTACCATGTTGTTTGGTACTCACTCCTTACTTCTACACTTGTGTAGGTTCCGAGCCCGGACATTAAGTTTCTCTTTTCTTGATCATTCGTGGCTTTCCAGGAGACTGAGGGAGGTAGCTATTGTTATCAGGCGGAATCTCTTATTCCTATTTATATGGTTTGTTCTACTTGAGAAATAAAGGCATACTTGAGACTTCTGTTTTTCATTTCAGTTTTGTTATTAGCGACTTGTACATGTGACAACCAATCCTTGGGGGTTATTTAAGTTTTGAAAGACTTCCGCTTTTGTTATTCTTATTTCATTTGCTTATTTCCGCATTTATTTCTGTCTTTATTGGGTTTAGGCTAACTTGTCCCGGTGGGATAGGACAAGTGCCATCACGCCTGGTTTTGGGTCGTGACAAATGATATAAGAGTCCAGGTTCATAGGTCTCACGTGTACAAGCCAAGTCTAAGTAGAGTCTCGAGGATTGGTACGGAGACGTCTGTACTTATCTTCGATAGGCTATGAAGACTATTAGAAAACTTCCTTTATTTCATTCTTTCTTATCGTGCGAGGGTTTTATCGCTAGTGCTTAGTGTCGCGTGTTGTTTTGACAGATGTCGAGAACCAGAGCTTCAATTTCGGGTGATAGAGGGGACATAGTCCCCTAGGCAGTTGTTGAGGCCCCAATTAGAGGTTGGGGTAGGGCCCGAGCTAGAGGTTGTGCTCGTGGTAGAGGCCGTGCCAGAGGAGCGGCACCTGTTAGAGGTCGTGGTAGAGTGGCTTCCCCAGAGCCACAGGTTACGATTAGTAAGGACCAGGTGTCTCCATGTTTCGCAGCATCATTATTTTAGGAGACCTTATTGAGGATGCTAGGTGTTCTAGAGAGTTTTACTTGGAGTGCAGTAGGCACGCCACAGGGATCACAGACTAGAGTGGGGGCACAAACCCCAGAGCAACATCAGGGTCCGATTATTTAGGATCAGGTAGGTAAGCCACTATTAGTTCCTGCGCCAGCTGTTGGTGCACATGTTGCTCTAGATGTAATTCTGATAGTGGAGGACCAACAATTTTATGAGAGTTTCCAGAAGATGAAACCACCCCAGTTTCAGGGTGGTAAGAGCGAGGATGCTCATGAGTTTCTGACCTTGTGCCATGAGATACTTGAGGCTGTGAGGATGGTGGATGCAAGGGGTGTTCATTTTGTTGCTCTCCAGCTCCGTGGGCCAGCCAGGGATTGGTGGAGGACTTATGTGGGGTCCAGACCAGTTGGATCTCCTTCGGTTGAGTGGGATGCTTTCTACAGTGCTTTTTAGGATGGGTTAATTCCTTGGAGTGTGCAAGAGGAGAGCAGGATAAGATTTGAGGGTTTGACACAGGGTGGCATGTCCGTTGCTGAGTATGAGGCACGTTTCTATCAATTGTCTCGTCATACCATGCCTTTGATTCCGGATGAGGCGGAGAGGGTCCACAAATTTGTGAGAGGGTTGAATTTCTCCATCAGATCCTATGTGTTCAGATCAGTTCATGAAGGGGCTTCTTTCCAGTCCATTGTGAGTACCGCCAAGGAGGCGGAGTTGTTGGTTTGAGAGGAGTTTGGGGACCCCAAGAGGGCTCGTTCTAGTGGTCAGTTTTCTGGTGCCTCGTCTGTAGGCAGAGGTTCTCAGAGGGGCGGTAGCTCATTTCAGCATCAGAGGCCTATTCATGCTTCTATGCTAGTGGCTGAGAGTGGACATGTGTCCCGTAGGTCTTATAGTTCTAGCCAAGGTGGCCGTGGTACTTCATCTGGTCATCACAACAGCTCTCCGTTCTGAAGTCTTATTATGGTTGTGGTGATGTGGTTCATAAAATTTGCCAATGTCCATTTCAGACATATACAGGGCCCCATCGTACTTACTCAGCAGCTCCAAAGAGAGATTCAGCACCTCCGGCTAGAGGTTGGGGCAGGGGTTAGACAGCAGGTAGAGGTGGCAGAGCTTCGGGTAGTGGTGTTCTAGTCCAGCGTGGATGTAGAGGTGTGGCTCAGAAAGGAGGTGGTAGAGGAACCCAGTGTTATTCTTTTTCGGGGAGACCCGAGGCTTAGGCTTCTGATGCAGTCATCACAGGTATCGTCCCAGTTTGCCATCATTCTGCGTCTGTATTATTTGATTTGGGGTCTACTTTCTCATATGTGTCTACATACATTGCATCTTGGTTTGATTTAGTATGTGAATGTATGCCTATGCCGAAGGGTGGCAAGGGGACGGGGACGGGGACGCCGGGACGGGACATAGGGGGACGGGATGGGACGGGTCGAGGTTTGACCGGAATTCAACCGGTCCCGGGATGAACCGGGCCGGGATTCGCGGGACAAATATAAGTCCCGTCCCGTCCCACTAGATTAACGGGATGGGACAGTGTTTTAGGGGACGGGACGGGACACGGGATTTTTATTTTTTTTGTATTTATTTAATTGTTTTGAAGTTATATTTTTTTTGAATGACATTTTTAATTTTTATTGTTTTGAATATTATTTTTTAGCTAAGTTAAAATGCTTAAGTTTTGAAAATTTCAAATTTCATCTTTTAACTTTCAAAATTCAAATTTCAAATTTTGAAGTAAGTTTTGATAAGTAAAGTATTAAATTTAAATGCAACACAATAGTTGTATAAAAAAGACTTGAATAAAGCCTTTAAATTTATTCAAATAAAATTTAATTGCAACTAACAACTTACAAGTTACAATTTACAAATTAAATATTAGAGGAGTAACTAATCTACGCAGCCACCTTCTAGGAAGGGTTCTGTTTCAAAAAGTTCTCGTATGTAAATCTAATATTTGTAACAAATATTACATGAGTAACTAATCTACGCAGCCACCTTCTAGGAAGGGTTCTGTTTCAATTAGTTCTCGTATGTAAATCTAATATCTGTATTGTCCAATAAAACTTTTTTCTAACTCTTGTATCAAATCGACGGTAACATCCTCCGGTGTTGGCAATGATGCTTGAAACTCTTGTGCATCTAGTTCATCGTCACTACTACATCCAAATATTGAATTAAAATAAGAGTCTTGTTTGGCGCTTAACTTTGGCAAATTATAATTTCTTCTCTCGGCGTTGATCCAGTCTCTAAATAAAACTGATGACTCCAAGCTTTCTTCAGCCAATGAATGTCTGTGATCTCCAATTTGAAACCTTGCCGCACTAAAAGCAGCCTCTGAAGCAACTGATGAAGCTTGAATAGCTAGAACATCACGAACCATTTTGCTAAGAGTTGGAAATGCACTACCACGTTTCCTCCACCAATCTAATACTTTTACGTTGCCCTGCTCGTCGGTAACTGTTTCCAAACACTGATTAAGATATTCTTCAAAATCATCACGGTTAGTAGAATTAAGACCAAGAAAACCAAGCATATAATTATCAATATAATCATTGTTGATAGCATTAGAAGTTTGAGCAACAACTCCTTCATTAATTTCCATAGTTTTATATTTTTCATATAAAATTTTGGCTTGCACTTTTATGCTAGACTTACAAAATTCACAACTTGGAACTTCTTCCGGTAAAATTTCTAAAGTATCATAAAAAGTTTGAACAAGTCCTTGTACACCTCGTAATTTATATTGAGGGTTAAGTAAAGTCGCAGTTAAAAAAATTTGAGGAATAGGAAAAAAATATTTTTAAAATTTTTCAATCATAGCTTCAATTGACGGTCTAAATTTTTCAATTTTTTTGTATGTTTGAAATTGAATTGAAATAGCACAAATATTTACTAAGACTGATGAAATAGTAGGATAATAAACTCCAGAAAACATGGTTGTAGCATTATAAAAAAGTTTTAGAAAATCCAATAGTTCTTTGGTTTCTATCCAATCTTCATCACAAATTCTTTCTAGTGGGTCAGAATTATGGGCATTAAAAACCATTTGTATGGGTCGTTGATATTCATAAGCAACTAAAAGCATTTCATAAAAAGAATTCCACCTAGTTTTAACATGTTTTGGAACTTTTCGTGGTGTAAGATTACATAGTACACAACGCTCGTTAAATTCCCTAATTCTAGCAGGTCTATGAGCATAAAAAATCCATAAAACAGCATATTCTATTTTCATACAACCACAATCAAATAATGAAATACCATCTTGTACAATTAAATTTAATATATGTGCAGCACATCTAACATGGAAAGCGTTATTATCAATTGGACATAGTCTAGTTTTTAACATAGCAGCAGCGTTGGTGTTATTAGAGGCATTATCTAATGCGACACTCATCACTTTATCACAAAGCATATAAAAATCTAAAATACCTAAAACAGTTGAAGCTATATAAGCACCAGTTTTTTTCTCTACACATTCTTTATAACTTAAGATTCTTTTTTGCAAATTCCAGTTATGATCAATCCAATGTGCTGTGACAGTTAAATAATCACGTCCATTAACACTACGACCCATATCAGAAGTTATAGACACTCTACAATCTAATATGCTAAATAAACAACGAAGATATTGACAATGTTTACCTTGAAATTCTAAAACATCAGATTTAACTGTATTTCTTGAAACACCTTTAAAAGACGGATTATAAGTTTGTTGAACATATTCAATAAAATCGGGATGTGAAGGAAAACCAAAAGGTAAACCACAAACAGAAACCATCTTAGCTAAATTTTCCGCGATCTCTTTCTTTATTATATTTACGTTGTGTAATTGGACCACCGGGGTTAGAAGGATCCAATGTTCCTTGTACCATGTTAGAACACTCTACCGATTGAGGAACACTAGAATTAATATCATCATCATCAATTTGAATTCCTTTTTTTTTATCGGCTAGAGCTTTGGCCGCCTTATATTCAATCGGTCTACAAAATAGCAAATGTCTATTTAAACCCCCCGTCCCACCTTGACCTCCACCGACTCTATGTATAAATGTTTGTTTACACTTATTACAAATAGCAAGAGAGTTTACAGTATCTAAAGTCATAAATTGCCACACAACAGAAGTTTTAGGGCGTTGATACTTCACCTTTCCCCTTGTAGGAGGTACAAGGGGGGAGGGGTGGGGGAGTTGACTATCTTCCTCAGTTGGAGGTGTAGTTTGTGTTGGAGCTTCCGTCGCCGGACTGGTAGGTGTTTCATCTAATTCATCTTCTTCCAAATCAACTTGTACTTCATCATCTAAATTTTCATCAACATTAGGATTATTAAAACGTCGTTCTAAAAATTCATGATCAATTTCAACATTTGTATCTATATTATAATGAGGAGTGAAAGAAGTATCATCAACAAAAGTAGAATCATTTGTATTAATTCTAACTCTAGGCATTGATTTAGAAGAAGAACCACCACATTTACTTTTATTTTTTTCCTTACTACTTTTTTTAGGAAAATTAAATAAATTGGAAACAACGGTTGCTATTTTTTCCTTACCGGTATTTTTTTTATTAGAACTCATATTTAATAAAATGTAAAATGTAATATATAAATATTAATAACACAAAAACTAATTGCGAAAAAAATGTATAAATAAAGAAATGGAACGAATGTACCAAACGTCTGCGTTAATAGCAGACGGTTATAACCAATTCTTGAAGCTTGCTCCAACCAAATGTATTATCGTAAGTTGTAAGTTGTAGCTTCAATACTTGATAGCAACAATATAAAATATAAAATAATTGAATTATAAATATTATGATATTAATTGAAATATAAATATTATGATATAAAAGAATTGAGAATTGAGAATTGAGAATTAAGTGGAATCAAGAATCAAGATTCAAGAATGAGAGAATATAAAATATAGAATTGAGAGAGTAGATAATTTGTGAGAAATAAAAGAAGGATAAAGGGGTATTTATAATATAAAGAGTGGACTAAAGTGTATTTTATGTAACTTGAGGGTTAAAATAAAATATTAAAGAGTAGGAGTGGTAGGGGGGTGTTTGGGACTCCCAAAATTCAAATATATCCGTTGGGGGGGCCCACTAGCCGTTGCCCCAACGGTCCCCAACGGTTAAATTGCAAAGTTTCAAAAAACAAAAATGGGACGGGACGGGACGGGACGGAACGGGACGGAACGGGACGGAACGGGACGGAACCCGCGACGGGACCGGGAAGGGACCGGGACAGACCGGGATGGGTCGACCGGGACCAAATCGTGAACCGTCCCGCTACCCGTCCCCCTATCCCCCTATCCCCTATCCCGCTTCGACACGTGGGACCGGGATCGGCGAGACGGGTCTCGAGCCGGTACCGGGATGGGACGGGCTGCCCCGGTCCCCTTGCCAGCCATACCTATGCCTATACGTGTTTCTACACCCGTGGGTGAGCCCTAAGTGGTGGATCGAGTGTATCGATCCTGTCTTGTTTCTTTGGCTGGTACAACACTTGGGTAGACATGATTATTCTGGGGATGGTAGATTTTGATATGATATTGGTTATGGATCGGCTTTCTTCCTGTCATGTGATCCTTGATTGTTATGCTAAGAGTGTCACCTTAGCGATGCATGGTGTTCCTAGGCTAGAGTGGAAGGGTATTAGTGATTCTTACCCTAGTAAGGTTATCTCCTACATCCGAGCCCAGAGGTTGATTGATAGGGGGTGTTTGTACTATTTGGCTGTTATACTAGATACTAGTGTTGAGTCACCTTCTATGGAGTCCATTCCTGTGGTTCAAGAGTTTGCTGATGTGTTCCCTACTGATTTTCTTGGTGTCCCTGCGGATAGGGACATTGACTTTGCTATTGACTTGGAGCCGGGAACTAAACTCATCTCTATTGCCCCATATCGTATGGCTCCGGCTGAGTTGAAGGATCAGTTGCAGGTGTTGTTGAGCAAAGGATTTACTCATCCTAGTGTGTCACCTTGGGGCGCACCGATCCTTTTTTGTAAAGAAGAAAGACAGTTCGATGAAGATGTGTATTTACTATAGGCAGTTGAACAAGGTGACTGTCAAGAACAAGCATCCTCTTCCTCGCATTGATGATTTGTTTGATTAGCTTCAGGGTGCGGCATTGTTTTCTAATATTGATTTGAGGTTCGGCTATCATCAGTTGAAGATTAGGCCATTGGATATTCCTAAGACAACTTTCCGGACTCGTTATGGTCACTATGAGTTCTTGGTTATGTCCTTTGGGCTGACTAATGCCCTTGTGACATTTATGGAGTTGATGAATGGAGTATTCAATCCGTACTTGGATTCCTTCGTGATCGTGTTCATCGATGACATTTTTATATATTCCAGGACTGAGGAGGATCATGTCCGTCACTTGAGGTTGGTGCTTCATAGATTGAGAGAGCAGAAGTTGTATGCCAAGTTCTCCAGGTGTGAGTTTTGGCTTGATTCTATGGCATTATTGTGACATGTGGTGTTGAAGGAAGGTATTAGGGTTAATCCGACCAAGATTGAAGTAGTTAAGGGTTTGAAGATACCTACCTCTCTTACCGAGATTCGGAGTTTCGTGGGGTTGGCAGGCTACTAGAGATAGTTTGTGCAGAGCTTCTCTGCCATTGCAGCACCGTTGACTAGATTGACTCAGAAGACCATGGATTTTTATTTCTCCGATGAGTGTGAGGCGAGCTTTCAAAAGCTCAAGGTTTTGTTGACTTTGGCCCCTGTATTGACTTTGCTCGAGGAGGGTGTGGGTTTTACCGTATATTATAATGCCTCCGGAGTTGGTTTGGGAGGTGTGTTGATGCAAAAAGGGAAGGTTATAGCTTATGCTTCTAGACAGTTGAAGACGCATGAGAAGAACAATCCTACCCACGTACTTAAGTTGTCGAGGCACTAATTTTATGTGGTTCATTGTGAGGTTTTCACCGATCATCAGAGCCTTAAGTACATTTTCAGTCAGAGGGATTTGAACTTGAGACAACGCAGGTGGCTTGAGTTACTGAAGGACTATGATATGGCCATTTTGTACCATCCCGGGAAGGCCAATATGGTGGTCAATGCTTTGAGAACGAAGACTCTAAGTATGGGGAGTCTCGCCGCGATCAGTGTTGATATGAGACCCTTGGCTAGAGATGTTCAGAGGTTAGCCAACAACTTTGTTTGATTGCGGGTTTCTGAGGAGGGTGGTGGTCTGATTGTATTCATTGAGGCCCATTCTTCCTTAGTTGAGCAAATTCGAGAGCGCCAGTTTGAGGATGAGAACTTGTGTCTTATTCGAGAAAACGTGATGAGAGGTGAAGCCAAGGAGGCTGTACTTGATTCTGATGGGGTTTTGAGGATTGGAGGTTGGATTTGTGTGCCCAAGGTGGGCGAGCTTATTAGACTGATTCTAGAGGAGGCCCATTGTTCTAGATATTCTATCCATCCGGGAGCGGCGAAGTGTATCATGATCTGAGTCAACATTACTAGTGGTGTGGTATGAAGAGGGATATTGCAGACTTTGTGTCTAGTTTTTTGACCTGTCAACAGGTCAACTGTGAGCACCAGCGGCCCAGAGGTGTGTCTTAGAGGATGCCCATTCCTACTTGGAAGTGGGAGTGGATTACTATGGACTTTGTTGTGGGTCTACCTACCACCGTGGGTGGTTATGATTCTATTTGGGTGGTCGTTGATAGGCTGACCAAGTCCGCTATTTCATCCCAGTTTGGGTGAAGTATACGGCAGAGAAGTTCGCCCAGCTCTACATCAGTCAGATTGTTAGACTTTATGGGGTGCCGATATCTATAATCTCGGATCGAGGTTCATTGTTCACTTCACACTTTTGGAGGGCTTTACATCATGGTTTGGGTACTCAGTTGGATATGAGTACAGCCTTTCACCCTAAGACAGATGGTTAGTCTGAGCGGATGATTCAGGTGCTTGAGGACATGCTCCATGCCTGCGTGATTGATTTTGGTGCTAGGTGGATCAGCATTTTCCCCTAGCGGAGTTTGCATACAACAACAACTATCATTCCAGCATTTAGATGGCCCCATTTGAGGCATTGTATGGCAGACGGTGTAGATCATCAACTAGATGGTTTGACTCAGCGGAGATGGATTCCCTAGAAATTGACTTGCTTAGGGATGCCATGGAGCAGGTTCACTTGATTCAGAGTAGGCTATTGACAGCTCAGAGTCGACAGAAGAGTTATGCCGATCGGAGAGTCCGAGACTTGGTATTCTTGATGGGCGATCATGTTTGGCTCCAGTGTCACCCATGAAGGGTGTTATGCGGTTTGGAAAGAAGGGCAAGCTTAGTCACATATTCATTGGCCCTTTTGAGATTCTGGACTGAGTGGGAAAGGTGGCCTATAAGATGATCTTGCCACCTAGCTTATCAGCTGTGCATCCTGCGTTTCATGTTTCTATGCTTTGGAAGTACATCCCAGATGAGTCTCATGTGAATACACTCGATTCAGTGGAGTTGGGTCCAGGTTTGACTTATGAGGACGAGCCTACATCTATTCTAGATAGGCAGGTCTGTAAGCTTAGGACTAAGGAGATTGCTTCAGTGGAGGTGCAGTGGGGACACCGTTCAGCTGGCGAGGCTACTTGGGAGTCTGAGTCCGACATGTGTGCCAGATATCCTCAGCTTTTTGAGGCTTCATGTACTTTCTTTCACTTTTTGTTCGAGGATAAACATAGTTTTTAGTGGTGGATAATGTAATGGCCTTGAAGGTCGTTTTTGGTAATTTTTGCTAAATGATCATTTTTCCCCGCCCAAGAGTTGCCCCGGGTCATGTTGGATCAGTATCCGAAGTTAGTTTTGTGAATATCCTTGACAAGTTAAGATTTTTGGAAAGTTTTGAGTTTCAAAAGCTTAAGTTGTCAAAAGGTGGTAGATGAGGCCATTCGGAGTTTCGTGTCTTGGAATGGAATTCTGTCGATTCCATCAGCTCCGGAATGTGAAATTCGTTCTAGGAGAGTTGACATAATCAGATTTTGGGCTATATAAAGGATTTGAGGCCTTGAGTTAGAAATTATTGAGTTTTGGCCATAGAGTTGACTTTGGTCAATATTCGGAGATCGAATGCTTGGAAATGAATTCCGATGATTCCGTTGGGTTTGGGGGATGATTTTAGGCCTAGGAGTGGTCTTGGTGGAATTTTTAGAGGTCCCGAGCTTGATTTGATATTTTGAGGCTTAAAGTTAGTTTCGTTGCGACTTATTGGGTTTCGGATCAAGGATACCTCGAATTCTAATTTCGACAATTTCATTGAGTCTGGAACGTCAAATTTAGTAGGGTAGCATTTTGGTCAGTGTGCACGGGGTTCCGAACAAATTCCGAGGGTCCATTCGGAGACTTAGTTGCTTTGGGTGTTTGTTGATATCTGTAGTCTGGTGCAAACCTTCGCGTTTGTGGAGCTCTTCCGCATTCGCAAAGGGTAGAATGTAGTGACCTCCACATTCGCTGAGCTCTTCCGAGTTCGCGGAGGGTAGAATGTTATGACCTCCGCGTTCGCGGAGTAAGTGGCCGCGTTCGCGTAGTAAGTGACCGCGTTCGCGGAGGTTTAATTGTCCTTGAAACAGTGTTTAATTCCAAAAATTGGGAAAACACACATTTCCACCATTTTTGTACTTGGAGAGCTCGGGTAGGCGATTTTAAAAGAGGATTTTCATGGAAAAACTATGGGGTAAGAGATTTTAACCCATAATCTTCATAACCCATTGATTATATCTTGTTTTTAGCTTGAAATTGAGGATTTTAAAGTGAAGAAATTGGAATTTTTCAAGAACTTTGAATTTTCGATTAAATGATGATTATGAACTGGTTTGAGCTCCATTTTCAACGCGGTTTTCACCAATGGATTACTAATACTTTGAGAACATTTTCATGTAAAAATTTCCAGATTTAAACTCCATTTTCGGAATCGGATTTTTTAGCCGTTTTGACCCTTTTCCCCAAATTTTATGATTTTAGTGTCGATAGTTCCGGAATTTGATTTTGAATCATTATATAAATAGATTGTGGTGTTTCGGACTATATTTCGAAGGGGAAGGCTCAAGTTATTAATTTATCATGATTTTGTCTAAGGCAAGTGAACTCCTAAACTCCTTAAATCTTGTAGAATTCCGAATTTACTTTCTTGTATGTGTTGGGAGTAAAGGAAATGAGGATTCGGGTTGAATTCTTTCATGATCCAATTTTAATTGATCGACGGGTTGATAAAAGGCAATGTGTGCTAATGTTGTGAATCAAAGTGTGATATGCCGTGATCTTGATATCGATGTGTGATTAGTGAAATGCTTTGATAACTTCATGTGGACTTGAATTGCTTGAATTGTTGTCTCTTCCTTATGGTGTGAACTTGCTTATGTGCATTGATTGGTGTACACCATGATGAGACATATGATACAAAGCCGATGAGAAATGGTTCCGGCTAGTGATATGATATAAAGCCGATGGGAAATGGTTCCGGCTAGTGACATGATATAAAGCCGATGGGAAATGGTTCCGGCTAGTGACATGATATAAAGTCGATGGGAAATGGTTCCGACTAGTGACTTGATATAAAGCCGATGGAAAATGATTCCGGCTAGTGATTGATTATTGTGATGCTTACGTTTGATTTACTTGTTAATTGTGATTGATACACTTGTTACTTTTTATTGATCTACTTGACATTGAGATTGACTTATTTGGTACGTGTAAGTTGTCGAATTTTAATTATTGGATTGTGATTATTGAACCTTGTGAGCGGTGTATTGTGGAACTGTTAGGCTAGATTGATATTCTGTGTAGGAAGTAGTTATCGAGGTTCGATTGGGATGAAAGGAGTTCGCATATTTTATTAGATTTACCTAGTTTTGTTAGTTGGCTTGCTGAGTACCCTGCTGTTTGGTACTCACTCCTTGCTTCTACACTTGTGTAGGTTCCGAGCCCGGACAATAAGTTTCTCTTTTCTTGATCATTCGAGGCTTTCTAGGAGATTGAGAGAGGTAGCTATTATCATCAGGCGGACTCTCTTATTTCTGTTTATATGCTTTGTTCTATTTGAGAAACAAAGACATACTTAAGACTTGTGTTTTTCATTCCTGTTCTGTTATTAGCGACTTATACATGTGACAACCAGTCCTTGGGGGTTATTTAAGTTTTGAAAGACTTCCGCTTTTGTTTTTCTTATTTCATTTGCTTATTTCCGCATTTATTTTTGTCTTTATTTGGTTTAGGCTGACTTGTCCTGGTGGGATAGGACAAGTGTCACCACGCCCGATTTTGAGTCGTGAGAATATAGATAAACATATATTTAGTATATTATATTTTAGACTAACAGATTATATTTTTAATCATCTTTTTCATTATTATTTTTTTTGAATGCAAATATAAGCTTTATATAAGATCTATCATATTTACAAAAACAATATGCGATAAATAGCTATCAATAAAAAGTCAATAATGTACAAATTTTATAAAGTGGTGAGCAAAAAACGTGCAATGCACGTTCCCAGAGACTAGTATTATTAAAAGTGGGAAAGTTCTAACATCAAAGTTGAATTACCATTCCATCCTTACACTAAATAAAATAATTATAAAACATTTAATTAATAAAATAAATTATTATAAAATATTTAATTCATAAAATATTAAATGATAATTATATCATATTATATTAAATACTAAAACTGAAAGGTGTTAAATCTAAAATTGATCATAGAATATTATATATTAAATTGAGTCTTTTCCACTACTCATATAAAATCTATGAACACATAAATTAAATACTTTATATATATATATCTATATATATATATATATATATATATATATATAGAAAGTGATGTGGCACCTCTCTATGACCTCTATTCCTATTTATCTTTTTTCCCTTTTTTTGGACCATTTTTCCTTTATGTAATTATTTATTTTATTTGTAATATCTCAAAAGTCTTTGCGTTCAATTACTCAATTTTTCACTTCCCCCTATAATATATCTTCTTTATAAGATATAATATGCATTGAGATATTATTTAACCTCTCTCTATAATATAAGGGGTCATTTGGTAGAGTGTATTAGAGAAAATAATGCTTGCATTAGCTAGATGTATTACTAATATCTTTGTTTGGACTTTTCTAACCTATGCATAACTAATGCTTGTATTAGTAATACACTCTATTGTGTATTGAAGAGTGTATTACTAATACTATAGATTTCTATGCATTAGTAATGCAATGGATTTTAATGCATGCATTAGCATCATTAAAGACAAAATTGTCCTTCAAAAACTTTTTCACATCATTTCCACTATATTTGTGGAGGGGATTTTTGTAAAAACTATTTCTTTTAAATAAGTTATGCAATGCATAATATTTTTAGTACACCAAACCAAACACTGCATAAGAACAATCTCAGCATAACTAATGCAAGCATAACTAATACAAGCATTACTAATACACTATATTTTGCATTATTCTTATACACTCTACCAAACGATCCCTAATAGTCTAATTAATTGCATTTAAGCTTCCCAGTAAAGGTCATGTAGCACATTGATAATTTGAAACTGCTCAAAAATGCAATTAATAATCAAACCACATTCATGCACGTACTAGCAGAATAGCAATAGCAATTTAATTATAAAAAAGCAATAAACAATATAAATGAGTAGGATACATATAAGTTTTTGCAGGTTAGAATATATTTATTCTTCTATGCCTTTTCGTAGATTCTTCATTCAAGTTTTCTCCACACATGTAAGCATCTATGAACTTAGTATTTTTGCATTTTCTTTTGACGATCTTTGTAACTTATGATGTATTTCCAATTGTATATATCAACGCCAAATTATAGACCATCCCTTCTCTTCTTCTTTAATGTGGTGTTCGTTTGAAAAGTTAGTACTTTTCCCTTTTTTTCTTTTGAGTCTTTTATTGCAAATTTTTTATTTTGTGTTGTATCATGAATTTCAGAATTTTCAAGAATTTGAAAAATGCAACAAAAAGATATTTTCACTTTTTTCACTCCAAATTACTCACAAACGTAAAATATAACACCAATTTTCAAATTATCATTTTTCTTATTGAAAACAATTATTTTTTTTCATATTTCACAATGAAATATGGCTAAACGCAAATTTCAGGTTTAAACTATTGCTACTTACAATTTAATAAAACTATAGCTCTATAAATTTAAAGTTTTTGACTACAGTCTACACATAATTTATTCCATACTAATTAATTATATAGGTGAAAGCCTTTTCATGTTTTGAAATATTACAGTAAAAGGAAAAAAAATAAAAATTCCAAAGTGTAAAATTACGCATTTTATTTGGTACCTATTATCTGACAAAAAAGTTTATCATATAAGTAATATGTTTGTGGAGAAGAAAAAGAAAACAAAGATGGAACATTCTTATTTCTCATATAATGTTTTTTCTGTTTTTCCTTTTCAAACTTTTATTTGCACTACCTCGAATCTCTTTTTTATTTTTTAAAGGGTCCCTATTTTATTTTATTTTTGATAAATACTTTCATATGTCAATCGAGATGATTTTATAAGATTGGAGATTAAATTATTGAAGTAGAGATGAACAATTTAAAGACGGGGATCGGTAAGCATGTAAAGGAGAGCTACATTATATTTTAAACTATTATCATGAACAAAAACGAGAAAATAAAAAAGAAAATGAGAACAAATAAAGTAGTGGTCCAAAAAATAAAATAGCAATAAAGGAGAGAGGAGAGAGGTAGAAAAGGGAAACAAGAACAAAATAATGGGAAATTTGACAAAAAGTAACGATCTCACAAAAATTAAAAATTTTGATTTTTTATTTTATTATTAAATGAAAATTAAAGAAAACATGAGTGTTAGTTTTACTCTCCAATCATTGAAGATATGTAAAAAAAAATTACATGTATTTATCTTCCCATGCCTAATAGAATGAAAGAAACGAAAGACTACAAATACAAATCATCTAAATTCTAATTTTAAAAAAAATATGCATTCTTATGTGAGTTCATCCATATACACAATAGATTTGGTATGCATACGAATGAAAACAAATTACAGTCTCTTTTCTCTCAATTATGTCTATAATAACTTTATTTCTAATTCAATAAATATCTTACCACTGTGCGAAGTGCTGACATGTCCACTAGTATAATATAAAATTAGAGAAAAGAAAAATGATGCAGCACCTCTCTTTGGTTCAAAGATCCTATGTATCTTTTTCTCTTTTACATTCTATTAGTAAATGAATTAACAAAACCCTCATAAATAATATTCTTCTCCAATAAATTCAATCTCAAATAACCGTTTGTTTGAGTTAGCCATGTAATACTTGACATTAATAACAATAAAACCCAATTAAAATTGAGTAGCCTAGATAGCTATCTGCAGTTTACAGTATAGCATAAAATAGTCTCAATTGTTATTACTCAAATTTCTGATCTTTTTCTCTATTTTTTCTTATTATTTATTCCATATTAATGCATCTCATCATCTCTATCATAAGTGTAAGGAAAGAGGAAGAGACTTTGGTAACTGAATGAATATTAATTATGAAAGTGTGAGTATTAAAGTGTACTTTCATGTATGATATGTTGGGAAAAACGCGGACTGACACAAAAATATATATGGTCAAAATAGTGGAAATAAAATGGGAAAATAATAACACCAAGAATTTTACGTGGAAACCCTTCTAAATAAGGGAAAAATCATGGGCCAAGAGGAGCAACTGATATAACTATAGCAAGAAATTTTTACACTGTGTAGTCACGAGTACAACACTCAAAGTGACTATTACACACTCAAAAGGAATAACACTCTTTTGATTTACCATCTTACTAAAAATATCGCTCACACTCTATTTTTCTTCACAAACTATTTTCTTATATAGTCTATGGTATACCTCACTTTGCTCTCAAAATGATTTTTCTCTCTATCTTGGTGTGTTTTTTAAATGAGCAAGAGCTCTCTATTTATAGGAGAAATCTGCTCCTAATGAAGTCACCAGTGACAACATAAAAATACCAAAGTTTCAACATTTGCAACTAAGTAGACTTCTTGGTAAGATTTTAGTTGAAAAAGAAATGGTGAGCTTTGGTTTGTTGCAGCAATTGCTGACTTTAAGCAGCAATAGTTCCTGCAATTCAACTCTTCCGTACATCCATAATGGGTATGGACCTTACAAATCTCCCCCTCCAGACCCATTCACCGGAAGGAGGTATCTCCATCCTCTTTAGAGAGAGCTCATACCGACAAGTTCTTTGCATAACTTGAACTTATCTTTTGGTATCGTCTTGGTCAACATATCTGCAGGATTTTCACTTGTGTGGATCTTTTTGATGTGAAATGATTCACTCTCCACTTCCTCACGAATCCAATAATATCTGACATCGATGTGTTTTGTCCTTGCATGATACATGGAGTTCTTGCTCAAGTCTATTGCACTCTGACTATCACAATAGATAACATACTCCATCTGTTGCAATCCAAGTTCTTGAAGAAATCGCTTGAGCCATATCATCTCTTTGCAGGCTTCAGTAGCCGCAATATACTCAGCTTCAGTTGTAGATAGTGCAACACACTTCTGCAACTTCGACTGCCATGATATAGCTCCCCCTAAAAAAGTAAATAAATATCCAATAGTGGATTTTCTGTTATCAAGGTCACCTGCCATATCAGCATCTGTATAGCCCTTCAAGATTGGATTTGATGCTCTAAAACACAAGCATTCATCTGAGCTTCTTCTGAGATACCTGAGTATCCACTTCACAACTTCCCAATGCTCTTTCCGGGATTGTCGAGAAATCTGCTGACAATACCAACTGCGTGAGCAATATCAGGTCTAGTGCATACCATTGCATACATTAGACTTCCGACGACAAAGGAATATGGAATTTTGGCCATGCTCTCTTTTTCCTCCCTAGCTGTAGGACACATCTTCTTGCTTAATTTCATATGACCAGCAAGAGGTGTGTTAACAGGATTAGCACTCTTCATATTGAAGCGCTCCAGTACACGGTCAATGTACTTCTTCTGAGACAAGTGAATCTTCCTTTCATCTCTAAGACGAGTGATTCTCATGCCCAAAATTTGCTTGGCATGACCCAAGAGGAGCAACTGATATTACTATAGCAAGGAATATTTACACTGTGTAGTCACGAGCACAACACTCAAAGTGACTACTACACACTCAAAAGGAATAACACTCTTTTGATTTACCACCTTACTAAAAATATCACTCACACTCTATTTTTCTTCACAGATTATTTTCTTATATAGTCTATGGTATACCTCACTTTGCTCTCAAAATGATTCTTCTCTCTATCTTGGTGTGTTTTTTAAATGAGCAAGGGCTCTCTATTTATAGGAGAAATCTGTTCCTAATGAAGTCACCAGTGACAACATAAAAATACCAAAGTTTCAACATTTACAACTAAGTAGATTTCTTGGTAAGATTTTAGTTGAAAAAGAAATGGTGAGCTTTGGTTTGTTGCAGCAATTGCTGACTTTAAGCAGCAATAGTTCCTGCAATTCAACTCTTATGTACATCCATAATGGGTATGGACCTTACATGATATATCTTTTCTTTCTAATATTTGACAATCGATTTAAATTCAAAATTATATATATATATATATATATGTTCATAGAAATATTCAAACTACATTGTTATGAGTTTCTGAATACTTTCTTGCTACAAACAGGCGATATTTTGTTTCTAAATGAGTTCGTGATAATTTGTTTATATATACCTTGTATTATAGAAGTTGATAGTTACGTTGAATTCCTTAATTATTGATTGGGCAATTTCTCTTTCAATTTGGTTTTATAGAATTTGGCAATTGTATGAATGAATGACAAGATTCTGAGTTTTTATCCGACAAGGTAGTGGCCTCTTTCATATTTTGTGGCGTAGAAGAATACTTTTGTCTACTTATCCATTTATGTCTCAAAGATTACTGTTAAAGTGCTATAAATTTAGAAGGTTTCTCTTTTTATTATTCAATCAGTACAATGATCCTCTTATAAGTTTGAGGTAAAAATGCTATGGTAGTTGAGATATATGTAAAACTTCTTTAAAGAATAATAAGAAGGAAGATACTTGTAATATACTTGAGAAATTTATTTGTACATATTAGTAGTTTTTGTCATTAATGATATAGATTTTGTAGGAATTTTTATGAGTACTTTGTTTGTTTCTTTTAAATATTTTAGAACAATAGTGCTATGATGAATTTAATGATACGATACATACTTATTCTTTAAATACATATTTAGTTTAGTGATGTGTGAAGTTTCAAGGGTGACTTTTTAATTTTTTAGGCTAATTTTAAATTTAATTTTTTCGGTTATAAATATTACTCCCTCCAATTCAATTTATTATTCAAAAAAACAATAATCATGTGACGAATTGTCATATATATATATATATATCGAACTTCATTTTATTAACCTTTAGTTGTATGTAATTAATTCCAGTAACATTTTCAAATGAATATCTTTGAACTCTCATTTATTCTATCTTCTAAAGCTTATATTTATAGTACTTCATTACTCAATAATATTATCTTCTTATTTTTCTTTTCCACATTTGGCCTTTCATATTTTGAGTCATATACTTTTGAAATAAATGTGTAATGACACTTTTCACGTATAAATGGAGTGTTTTTAAAGCTATTCAATATAAGTCTATTCTTGCCAAATTCCATAAAATACATAGACTCAAGGGACGAACTTGATGGAAGACAATAAGATAACGATATTAGTGTATTATCAATAAGAGTTAGGCCTATATGTATTATAAACATGAGTTAGACCTATATAAATTTTATACAATATATAGTAGGGGTCAAACGTGCAACACACGTTCCCAAAACTAGTTACTTTAAAAGCATGAACTCCAAAAATTTAAAGTTAAATTACTAAAATGCCTTTCCTTAAAAAACTAATTACCCTCTTTATTAAAAATAAAAAAACAGCGCAAAAAAAAACCTCATACATATGGTTGCCTACGAATAGTCAATAGATTCGTTCTTTCAAAGAAAAAAGCCTATCTATATTAAAAAGTTCAATCAAATAGGGTCGCTTGGAGACTAACTGGTTTGACAGGAATTCTTTTGGCCAAAGTTGTAAGGTTATGAACAGTTTCATCGGGCCTGTTTTTTTTTCCAGATTCTCAAATTTACATCTATATTGTTTTCTTTTCAGTTTAGTATCATTAATAATTGACACATATATATTTGTCCTTTAATATATCTTTAATTTCTGCACTGTAATTTAAAAAAAAACGTGGACAATCTTCTGTACCTATATATCATATTTTAATTTTCTCAACTTAAATTATACTAATTTTTTTCTCTGGCTCTATTGTTTTCTTTGGTTTTTAATTTTTGTATTTTAATTTCATTGGTTTTATTTGATTTTCATAAATTTGGTAGCGTCAAGGGTCTGCATGTTCTTGGGAATTAACTGTCTAGATTAAATTCTTCATTTATCTCATTCAAATATGCTATCTTATGTTAATTTTACACGTGTTTGATCTTGTGCTTACAGTGATAATAAGTTCGTATTTAAACATAATTTGAGTGATATTTTTAAACCTAGTAGCATATGAAATTGAAACTGTGCTTGGATATGCATCTCACTTGATTTTTTAAAAAAGTTTTGTTGGCGAAAAAATTACTTGAAAAACTGATCAAAATCAATTTTTCAGATATGAAAAACTCTTGTTCAAAAATAACCAACAAAATCCTTCAACTGCAGAACCAACTAATGTTTTGAATATTTTTTAGATAGAAGGGAAGGACTCATACTCACACGAGCTTTTAAGCATAGCATTCATGAACTTTTTAGGGTTAGACGTTAATTTTTTACCTAATTATCCTCTTTATTTAATCTATTGAGAGCTTGGATTGTAATCATTGCTGGACCTTCCGAAAAAGTTAACAACTCTTGTAATTAAAAGAAAAAAACCTGTTAAGCATAAATTAATGGGAAATTAGCAAACTAGTCATAATTCCTAACATAATTAGCTAAAATATCTACACTTTAAATTACTTATTAAAAATTTCATTATGTCATTATTTTTAGCAAATATAATGTATCCTAATATATTTAATTTACTATCCTTTTATTTTTCAAATCAGGCCCACATTTTCCTATTTTCATTCCACGATTAAAAGTAAAAAAATAAAATCCCACATTACATTTCTCTCTCTCTAGGTTTTACTCCAAATCTCTATACACTCTATCTCTCTCTACCCTTTCCACCAGATTTTACCCCAAATCTCTCTACTCTCTTTACGATTTTTCTTCGAAAATTGCTTAAGCTATTCGTGAAAGATTTTAAGCCCACTGATACAGGTTAATGTATTGCGACAAAATATCTTTCCATATTTCGTTTTATTTTATGATTTTTTTGTGATTTTTCGTATATTTGTATCTAACCCATATTTGTATTCATAGTCGACTTGCATAATGCATCTTATTTGTTTCCATTCGACACAAGATTTGTATTTTTCGAGAAATTGTATTAAGTTTTCACACAAGATATGTATTTTTTGAGAAATTGTATTCATTTTTTATGGTTAGTGATGAAGAAGATTGTATTCTATTAGCTCTATTATGTATCTTATATTAGTTGTATCCGAATTAAGAATTATAATAGCCCAGTATATAGTTGTTTAATATTTGTATTTCATTTAAATTTTCTTTGATGTTTTCAATTCAATTAGTATCCAAAATGAATTGTATTTATTTATTTATATTTTAAAGGCATGAATTTTTCTCATTAAAGTTTCAATATATATCCTAAATTAGTTGTATACATCATATGAAATATATTATATCCATTATGTATTTATATATTCTTTTCCAGATTGTATTCTTGTTCTGTGTATTAGTATGTTCGTAGATTGTATTCTTTTTGTGTGTATTAGTATATTATATTTTTTTGTAAAATGCATTTAGAGATTTAATCGATTTTTTCCTTTTTTTGAAATATTTTCTTCCATGATTTTCTCCATTCTGGTGTTAATGATTTGTATTCTTTCAAATTAAAAAAATATATACATATACAAAAATCAGCCTTATAACAAACTAAAATAATGACATTTTAGATAAATATTGAAAGTGTTGACAAGAGATCCTATTAGATGCTAAAATAATGTTGTTTTTGAAAATTTTCCCACATTTATAAAAAGGATTTTAGTAAATAGAACATAGTGATAATGTGCTGATCGATCCAACAACTTAAAGAGCAACAAATTCCTTTCATCAGTTTCTTCCCCGGATTCTTTGTTTTAAGGTTTAAAATCATGACATCATCCATTAATTGTCACTTTCTATTATTATTATGTCACCGTTGAATGATATAGATATCACCAATGGCGGAGCTAATTTTTTTCGAAACGGGGTTCAAAATATAAGATATAAGCACACCAAGAGGCCACTGGAAGTTTAACATCTACCATATATACATAAAATATAATTTTATCAATATATAAGTGATGTAATTTTTTACCGATGGGGTTCGAATGAAACCCGTCAGCGTTGCGGGCTCTGCCCCTGGGACCACTAAAGTCAATTACAAAAAATCAGGTAATGTATAGCTCTACACTATCGAGATGTCTGTCCCGTTCCTTGATAAGGATATACTCTAAAAATTTCAGCCAAAGAAATTAGGTACGTTTTATAATTCAACTATATAGTATTTTCTTATGTTAAATATAATTATTCATCAAATATATAGTTCATTGAAATATCTTCGCCCAAAAATGAATATTCATTATAATGTCCCTACTTTGGATGTCATATTAATGTGGTAGGTTAGGAAATATCAGAACAGACGAAAATTAATTATATGTTGTGAGTACGACACAAATTATCATTTCTACCTTTATATTGTGTAGCGTTTTCAAACTGTTATTGTCACCACCCAAAATCGGGCGTGATGACACTTGTCCTATCCCACCAGGACAAGTCAGCCTAAACCCAACAAAGCGGAATAAATGTGGAAATTAAAGAAGAATTACATAAGCGAAGTCTTTCAAAACTTAAATAATCCCCCAAGGACTGGTTGTCACATGTACAAGCCACTAAAAACAGAATTGGAAAGAAAATACAAGTCTCAAGTATCTCTTTGTTTCTCAAGTAGAACAAAGCATAAAAACAGGAATAAGAGAGTCCGCCGGATGACAATAGCTACCTCTCTCAGAGTCCTGGGAAGCCTCGGATGATCAGAAAAAAAGAGAAGCTCACTGTCCGGGTTCGGAACCTACACAAGGGTAGAAGCAAGGAATGTGTACCAAACAACACGGTACTCAGCAAGCCAACTAACAAAACTAGAAAATCTAATAAAATACGTGAACTCCTTCCATCCCAACCGAACCTCCATAACTACAACCTGCACGGAGAAATCAGCCCAACCTAAAAATTACCAATACACAGTCCAACAGTCTCTACAATCGCAATTCAGATTCATATGTCACAACTCACAAGTAATCACACAGTCAATCACAAGAATAGTGCTCACCACACAGTAATATGCAAGAATGTTGATGCACAATCAATGCTCATGCATGCTCACAATCACCGGCAATGACCTCGGCATCACACACTCACCGGAAAAGACCTCGGCATCACAATCTCGCTGGAAAAGACCTCGGCATCACAATCTCGCCGGAAAAAACCTCCGCATCACAATCGATTATCTCATCATAGTGTTCAAGAACAAAAACGCAATCAACATGTCCACACAAATGATGTGGAAATGACAAGTTCAAGCAATTCACAATCACAACAAAGATATCAAAGCATTTCACCAACTACACATCGATATCAAGATCACGACATATCACACTTTAGTTCACAACATTAGCACACATTGCCTTTTATTAACCCCGTCGATCGATTAAGATTAGTTCATGAAAGAATTCAACCCGTATCTTCATTCCCATTACTCCCCAACACATACAAGAAAAGAAATTCGGGATTCTACAAGATTTACGGAGTTTTAGAAGTTACTTGCCTTAGCCAAAATCATGATCAATCAATAACTTGAGCTTTCCCCTTCCGAATATAGTGCGAAACACCACAATCCATTCATATAATGATTCACAATCAAATTCCAGAACTATCGCCACCATGATCACAAAAATTGAGAAAAGGGTCAAAACAACTCAAAATTTTGATTCCGAAAATGGGGTTTAAATGTGGAAATTCTTACATGAAAACGATCCCCAAAGTATTAGAAATCTATTGGTGAAACACATTTCGAAAATGGAGCTCAAATCAGTTCACAATCAATCAATAAATCAAAAATTCGAAATTCTTGAAAAACCCCAACTCTCCACTTTAAAATCCTCAATTTCAAATTAAAAACAAGATATAATCAATGGGTTATGAAGTTTATGGGTTAAGATCACTTACCCAAATGATTTCCCTTGAAAAACCTTTTTCAAAATCGCCTACTTGAGCTCCCAAGGTCCAATATTGGTGAAAATGGGTGTTTTCCCGATTAAACATTGTTCAGGAAAAAATAACTCACCGCGAATGCGGCCATCAGCTCCGCGAACGCAGAGGTCAAACATTGGCAACCCTCAGCGAACGCGGGCCCTTCTCCGCGAATGTGGAGGACAAAACACCTTACCCTCCGTGAGAGCAGAAGGGGCTCTGTGAATGCGGAGGCTTGCACCAGACACCAGGAAATCAACAAACACACAATGCAACTAAGTCTCCGAATGGACCCTTGGGATTCGTTCAGAACCCCGTGCACACAAACCATATATGCTAGCCTACTAAATTCGATGTTCCAAACTCAATGGAACCGTCAAAATTCAAATTCGAGGTCTCCTTGACCCGGAATCCGATAAGGCGCAACTAAACTAACTTTAGGCCTCAAAATACCAAATCAAGCTCGGGACCTCTAAAAATTCAACCAAGACCACTTCTAGGCCTAAAATCATCCCCCGAATCCAACGGAGTCATCAAAATCTAATTTCGAGCATCCGGGCATCCGATCACCGAATGTTGACCAAAGTCAACTCCATGGTAAAAAACTCACTAATTTCCAACTCAAGGCCTCAAATCCACGATATAGCCCCAAATATAATTCCGTCAACTCTCCTAGACCAATTTCAACATTCTAAAGCTGATGAAATCGACATAGTTTAATTCCAAGCCCCGACACTCTGAATGACCTCAAATACCACTTTTTGACAACTTAAGCTTCTAAAACTCAAAACTTTCCAAAAATCTTAACTTGCCAAGGAAATTCACAAAACCATCATTGGATACTATAAAACATGACTCAGGGCAACTCTCGGATCATTTTGCGAAAATTACCAAAAATGACCTTCAGGGTCATTACATTATCCAACACTAAAAACCATGTTCATCCTCGAACATAAAGTAAAAGAAAGTATCTGGAGCCTCGAAAAGCTGAGGATACTTGGCACGCATGTCGGACTCGGACTCCCAAGTAGCCTCTCCAGCTGAACGGTGTCCCCACTGCACCTTCACTGAATCAATCTCTTTGGTCCTAAGCTTACGGACCAGCCTATCTAGATTAGTTGTAGGCTCCTCCTCATAAGTTAAATCTGGACCCAACTCCACCGAATCAAGTGTAATCACATGAGACTCATCCAAGATGTACTTCTGAAGCATAGAAACATAAAACACAGGATGCACAGCTAGGTGGCAAGGCCAACTTATAGGCCACCTCTCCCACTCGAATCAGAATCTCAAAAGAACCAATAAATCTAGGACTAAGCTTGCCCTTCTTTCCGAACAGCATAACACCCTTCATGGGTGACACTCGGAGCCAAACATGATTGCCCTCCATGAATACCAGGTCTCGGATTCTCCGATCGGCATAAATCTTTTGTCGACTCTGAGCTGTCAATAGCCTACTCTGTATCAAGCAAACCTACTCCATGGTATCCCTAAGCAAGTCGTGTCTAAGGAATCCATCTCTGCCGAGTCAAACCATCCAATCGGTGATCTATACCATCTGCTATATAACGCCTTAAATGGGGCCATTTGAATGTTGGAATGATAGCTATTTTTGAGAGAAAACTCTGCTAGGGGCAAATACTGATCCCACCTAGCACTAAAATCAATCACGCAGGCACGGAGCATGTCTTCAAGCACCTGAATCGTCCGCTCGGACTGACCATCTATCTTAGGGTGAAAGGTTGTAGTCATATCTAATCGAGTACCCAAACCATGCCGTAAAGCCCTCCAGAAGTGAGAAGTGAACAATGAACCTTGATCCAAGACTATAGATATTGGCACCCTATGAAGCCTAACAATCTGACTGATGTAGAGCTTGGTTAACTTCTCCGCCGTATACTTCACCCGAACTGGGATGAAATGAGCGGACTTGGCCAGCCTATCAACGACCACCCAAATAGAATCATAACCACCCACGGTAGTAGGTAGACCCACAACAAAATCCATAGTAATCCTCTCCCACTTTCAAGTAGGAATGGGAATCCTCTAAGACACACCTCCCGGCCGCTGGTGCTCACACTTGACTTGTTGACAGGTCAAACATCTAGACACAAAGTCTGCAATATTCCTCTTCATACCACACCACCAGTAATGTTGTCTCAAATCATGATACATCCTCGCCGCTCCCGGATCGATAGAATATCTAGAATAATGGGCCTCCTCTACAATCAGTCTAATAAGCTCGCCCGCCTTGGGCACACAAATCCGACCTCAAATCCTCAAAACCCCATCGAAATCTAGTATAGCCTCCTTGGCCTCACCTCTCATCACCTTGCCTCAAATAAGACACAACTTCTCATCCTCAAACTGGCGCTCTCGAATCTGCTCAACTAAGGAAGAACGGGCCTCAATGAAAGCAATCAAAATACCACTCTTCTTCGAAACCTGCAATCGAACAAAGCTGTTGGCTAAGCTCTGAACATCTCTAGCCAAGGGTCTCATATCAACACTGATCGCGACGAGACTTCCCATATTAGAAGTCTTTCTACTCAAAGCATCGGCCATCAAATTGGCCTTTTCGGAATGGTACAAAATGGTCATATCATAGTTCTTCAGTAACACGAGCCACCTGCGCTGTCTCAAGTTCAGATCCTTCAGACTGAAAATATACTGAAGGCTCCGATGATCGGTAAAAACCTCACAATGAACCCTATACAAGTAGTGCCACCACAACTTAAGGACAAATACCACCGCCGCAAGCTATAGGTCGTGGATAGGATAGTTCTTCTTATGTTCCTTCAACTGTCTAGAAGCATAGGCTATAACCTTCCTTTTTTGCATCAACACACCTCCCAGACCAACTCTGGAGGCATCACAATATACGGTGAAACGCACACCCTCCTCGGGCAAAGTCAATACAAGAGCCGAAGTCAACAAAGTCTTGAGCTTTTGAAATCTCGCCTCACACTCATCAGACTAATGAAAATTCACGGTCTTCTAAGTCAACCTAGTCAGCAGCTCTGCATTAGTAGAGAAGCTTTGCACAAACCATTTGTAGTAGCCTGCCAATCCCACAAAACTCTGAATCTCGGTACTAGAAGTAGGTCTCGTCCAGCCCTTAACTGCCTCAATCTTGGCCGGATCAACCTTAATACCCTCCTTGGAAACCACGTGTCCTAACAATGCCATAGAACCAAGCCAAAACTCACACTTGGAGAACCTGGCATACAACTTCTGCTCTCTCAATCTCTGAAGCACCAGCCTCAAGTGACAGACATGATTCTCCTCGGTCCTGGAATATGTCAAGATGTCATCGATGAACACGATCATGAAGGAATCCAAGTACTGACGGAATACTCCGTTCATCAACTCCATAAACGCCGTAGGGGCATTAGTCAGCCCAAAAGACATCACCAAGAACTCATAGTGACCATTAACGAGTATGAAAAGTTGTCTTAGGAATATCCAACTGATGATAGCCGAACCTCAAATCAATCTTAGAAAACAACGCTGCACCTTGAAGCTAATCAAACAAATCATCTACGCGAGGAAGAGGATACTTGTTCTTGACAGCCACCTTGTTCAACTGCCTATAGTCAATACACACCCTCATTGAACCGTATTTCTTCTTTACAAAAAGGATTGGCACGCCCCAAGGTGACACACTAGGACGAATAAACCCTTAGCTCAACAAGTCCTGCAACTGATCCTTCAACTCCTTCAACACAGCCAGAGCCATATGACATGGGGAAATAGAGATGGGCTTAGTGCCTGGCTCTAAGTCAATAGCAAAATCAATGTCCCTATCCAGAGGGACACCAGGAAGATCAGTAGGGAACATATCAACAAACTCCTGAACCATGGGAATGGACTCCATAGAAGGCAACTCCACACTAGTATCCTGGATAAAAGTCAAATAGGACAAACACCCCTATCAATCAACCTCTGGACTCAGATGTAGGAGATAACCTTACTAGGGTAAGAACCACTAGTACCCTTCCACTCTTCCCTCGAAACTCCAGGCATCGCTAAGGTGATAGTAGCACAACAATAAAGGATCGCATGATAGGGAGAAAGCCAATACATACCCAATATCACATCAAAATCTACCATTCCCAGAATAATCTTATCTACCCAAGTGTCGTACCTGACAAAAGAAACAAGACAGGATCGATACACTCGATCCACCACTAAGGGCTCACCCACGGGTGTAGAAACATGTATAGGCACAATCATACGATCACATACTAAATGAAACCCAGATGCAATGTAGGTAGACACACAGGAGAAAGTAGACCCTGGATCAAATAATACAGACACAGATCGATGGTAGACTGGGACGATACCTGTGATGACGGTCTCACGAGCCTCAACCTGGGATCTCCCCTGAAAAGCATAACACTGGGCTCCTCTATCACCTCCTGTCTGAGCCACACCTCTACCTCCATGCTGGATCACAGCACCACTACTCGAAGCTCTGCCGCCTCTACCTGTTGTCTGACCCCTGCCCCAACCTCTAGCCGGAGGCGCTGGATCACTCTCTAGAGCTACTGAGTAAGTACGATGGGGCTCTGTATGAGTCTGAAATGGACACTGGCAAATCATATGACCCGAATCACCACAACCAAAACAAGACTTTAGAATGGTGAGTTGCTGTGACGAACCAGATGAAGTACCATGGCCACCTCGGCCAGAACTGTAAGACCCATGGGACACTTGTCCACTCTTAGCCGCTGGCATGGAAGCATGAACAGGCCTCTGACACTGAAATGAATCACCGCCTCTCTGAGAACCCCTGCCACCAAACGAGGCACCAGAAAACTGACCACTAGAACGGGCCCTCTTGGGGTCCCCAAACTCCTCTCAAACCAACAACTCTGCCTCATTGGCGGTACTCACAATGGACTAGAAGGAAGCCCCCTTATGGGCTAATCTGAACACATAGGATCGGATGGAGAAAGTCAACCCTCTCACAAATCTGTGGACACTATCCACCTCATCTGGAATCAAAGGCATGGCATGACGAGACACTTGACAGAAACGTCCCTCATACTCAGTAACGGACATGCCACCTTGTGTCAAACCGTCAAACCTCAACCTGCTCTCCTCGCACAACTCCAAGGAATGAAGCGATCCCGAAAAGCACTGGAAAAAGCATCCCACTCAATTTGATGAAATCTAACTGGCCTGGACCCTATATAAGTCCTCCACCACTCCCTGGCTGGGCCACGGAGCTGGAGAGCAACAAAACGAACACTCCTTGCATCCACCATCCTCACAGCCTCAAGCATGTCATGGCATAAGGTCAGAAACTCATGAGCATCCTCGCTCTTACCACCTTGAAACTGGGGTGGTTTTATCCTCTAGAACCTCTCATAACACTATTGGTCCTCCACTGTCAGAACTACATCTGGAGCAACCTGTACTCCGACAGCTGGCGCGGGAACTAAAGGTGGCTGACCCACCTGATCCTGAACAATCGAACCCTGATGCTGATCTGGGGTTTGTGCCCCTACTTTGGTCTATGAACCCTGTGGCGTGCCTACTGCACCCTGAGTAAAACACTCTAGAACACCCAGCATCCTCAATAAGGTCTCCGAAAACAACGGTGCCACGAAACCCGAAAGAACCTGGTCCTCACCAGCCGCAACTTGTGGCTCTGGGGAAGCCTCTCTACCACGGCCTCTAACAGGTGCCACTCCTCGGGCACGGCCTTTACCACGAGCATGACCTGTCGCTTGGGTCCTACCCCTACCTCTGACTGGGGCTTTAAAAACTGCCTTGGGGACTGCCTCCCCTCTATCACCTGAAATCAAAGCTCTGGTTCTCGGCATCTGCCAAAACAACACGCACACTCAGCTCTAGCGATAGAAACCACACACGATAAGAAAGAATGAAAAAAAAAAGTTTCCTAACAGTCTTCATAGCCTCTCGAAGATAAGTACAGACGTCTCCGTACTGATCCTCGAGACTCTATTTAGACTTGGCTTGTACACGTGAGACCTATGAATCTGGCTCTGACACCATTTGTCACGACTCAAAACTGAGTGTGATGGCACTTGTCCTATCCCACCATGACAAGTCAGCCTAAACCCAACAAAGCGGAATAAAGGCAGAAATTAAAGAAGAATTACATAAGCGGAAGTCTTTCAAAACTTAAATAATCCCCCAAGCACAAGTTGTCACATGTACAAGCCGCTAAAAACAAATCTGGAAAGAAAATACAAGTCTCAAGTATGTCTTTGCTTCTCAAGTAGAAAAAAGCATAAAAATAGGAATAAGAGAGTCTGTCGGATGACAATAGCTACCTCACTCAGTCTCCTGGGAAGCCTCGGATGATCAGAAAAAAGAGAAGCTCACTGTCCGGACTCGGAACCTACACAAGTGTAAAAGCAATGAATGAGTACCAAACAACACGATACTCAACAAGCCAACTAACAAAACTAGGAAATCTAATAAAATACGTGAACTCCTTCCATCCCAACCGAACTTCCATAACTACAACCTGCACGGAGAAATTAGCCCAACCTAACTATTACCAATACATAGTTCAACAGTCTCTATAATCGCAATTCAGATTCATATGTCACAACTCAGAAGTAATCACACAGTCAATCACAAGAATAGTGCTGCTGATACACAATCAATGCTCATGCATGCCCACAATTGCCGGCAATGACCTCGGCGTTACACACTCGCCAGAAAAGACCTCGGCATCACAATCTCACCGGAAAAGACCTCGGCATCACAATCTCACCGGAAAAGACCTCGGCATCACAATCTCACCGGAAAAGACCTCGGAATCGTACACTCGTCGGAAAAGACCTCGGCATCACAATCTCACTGGAAAAGACCTCGGCATCACACACTCGCCGGAAGGACCTCGGCATCACAATCTCGCCGAAAAAAGACCTCGGCATCACAATCAATCATCTCATCATAGTGTTCAAGAACAAAAATGCAATCGGTATGTCCACACAAATGATGAGGAAACGACAAGTTCAAGCAATTCACAATCACAACAAAGCCATCAAAGCATTTCACCAACTACACATCGATATCAAGATCATAGCATATCACACTTTAGTTCACAACATTAGCACACATTACTTTTTATTAATCCCGTTGATCGATTAAGATTAGTTCATGAAAGAATTCAACCCGTATGCTCATTCCCATTACTCCCCAACACATACAAGAAAAGAAATTCGGGATTCTACAAGATTTACGGAGTTTTAGAAGTTCACTTGCCTTAGCCAAAATCACGATCAATCAATAATTTGAGCTTTCCCCTTCTGCATATAGTCCGAAACACCACAGTCTATTCATATAATGATTCACAATCAAACTCCAGAACTATCGCCACCATGATCACAAAATTTGAGAAAAAGGATCGAAACGGCTCAAAATTCTGATTCCCAAAATGGGGTTTAAATCTAAAATTTTTACATAAAAACGATCCCTAAAGCATTAGGAATCTATTGGTGAAAACTGTTTCGAAAATGGAGCTCAAATCAGTTCACAATCAATCAATAAATCAAAAATTCAAAATTCTTGAAAAATCCCAATTCTCCACTTTAAAATCCTCAATTTCAAGGTAAAAGCAAGATATCATCGATGGGTTATGAAGATTATGGGTTAAGATCACTTACCCAAATGATTTCCCTTGAAAAACCTCTTTCAAAATAACCTACCCGAGCTTTCAAGGTCAAAAAATGATGAAAATGGGTGTTTTCCCGATTAAACACTGCTCAGGGAAAAATAACTCTCCGCGAACGTGGCCATCATCTCCGTGAATGCGGAGGCCAAACATTGGCAACCCTCCGCGAATGTGAGCTCTCCTCCGCGAACGTAGAGGTCGAAACACCTTACCCTCCTCGAACGCGGAAGGGGCTCCGTGAACGCTGAGGCTTGTACCAGTCACCAGGAAATCAACAAACACACAAGACAACTAAGTCTCCGAATGGACCCTCGAGATTCGTTTGGAACCCCATGCACACAAACCATATATGCTACCCTAATAAATTCATCTTTTCGGACTCAATAGAATCGTCATAATTCAAATTTGAGATCTTCTTGACCCGGAACACGATAAGGCGCAATTAAACTAACTTTTGGCCTCAAAATACCAAATCAAGCTCGGGGCCTCTAAAAATTCAAGCAAAACCACTCCTAGACCTAAAATCATCCCCCGAATCCAACGGAGTCGTCGGAATCAAATTCCGAGTATCTGATCACCGAATGTTGACCAAAGTCAACTCTATGGTCAAAAACTCACTAATTTCCAACTCAAGGCCTCAAATCCACAATATAGCCCAAATTTGATACTTTCAACTCTCCAAAGACCAATTTCAACATTCCGGAGCTGATGAAATCGACCGAATTCCATTCCGAGCCCCAAAACTCTGAATGACCTCAAATACCACTTTTTGACAACTTAAGTTTCTAAAACTCAAAACTTTCCAAAAATCGTAACTTGCCAAGAAAATTCACAAAACCAACTTCGGATACTGATCAAACATGACTCGGGGCAACTATTGAAAGGGGTAAAACGATCATTTTGTGAAAATTACCAAAAATGACCTATAGGGTCATTACAGTTATTTATGGAGTACTATATTGATTTTTGAATAAGAGATACATCTTTCTTGGTGTTGGAAACTTTGTCCGGAAATTATGTAATATTGATATTATCATGAATTATAATTTATAATATGAAAAAAAAATATCAGTGCTTTACTTGCTGTCAGAATTAAGTTTAGAAATGTTAGCTAATGTCTCTAAAGTAATGCTTATTTGTTTATGCTGCCCTTACTTTATAATTTTAATTTATTGAAAGGTGGTGATTTCTCATTATTTGTTTTTTGTTTTATGGTAATACAGTGAGTTAATTATTTATACATTGATTTAAAATTTAGTGTTGACACGTAGAGAAAAAAAATGACAAGTTTGAGTTGGCCATGGATGGATATATGAAACTATTTTTATTGTCTTGGATCATTTTATTTATTCAAGAAGATAAATTAAAGATGGAAGTAATATAACATGCTATATAATGACAATTATAATAGAAAGAAAGATGAATATCTCTTCTCAGTGATTGTGTATGATTTCGTTTCGTGAACTCCAGTTTCAAGATGTCGGAATTTTTTTTCACTATACTTCATGTATTTAACACTCAAGTTATAATTAAAGAAGCCATAATATTCCTTTTGCTAAAAACACAAAGACTATGTATGTTATATATGATAGTGTAGTTGTTGTAATTGTAACATAGAGAGTGTTGATTACAATTACAAGGAGCTGAATCATATGTATCCAATTAAATTTAGATTATTCAACTAATTTGTATGTTTAAATGATATCTAAATCTCTTGAAATCTATAAATAAGTCACCATATTTAATAATATTGATATTGTTTTATAAAACTATACAAGACTTGATTGGATATACACGTGCGGCACACGTGCAGAAAAACTAGTAACTTATATATTTCCTTCCAAGTACAACTATTCAAAGAGATTAAAATAAAATTGTCCTCGTTATCTAAAAAAACTTTAGTTTATGTAATTTATTAGGCAGAGTTATGATTTCTTACCTTTTATAGAGGTTCAAAGATCCACCATCCATAATCACACAAAAGTTAGCTACTAGTTGTTGTGGGATTGAACATATCAAAGAACTTAACTTGGCTCCTAAACTCTGTTAAACACTATCAATGTTGCAGTATAATGAGAACATTGAAATTTGAATAAATGCCACATCAAATGCAAAACATTTTTAGTATGAAAGTTATATTTATCATTCAGAATTCATATGTAATTTTTCAGTTATTGTCATTTTAATATAAATGTGTACTATCTAGTAGTGAACTAAGTAACCTAATCTGAATTGAAGTAAGGAAAACCTTTCTTTTACATTGAAAAATCAGTACATGTAAATGTATGTACTAAGAATTACAAATAATTCATACTTACGAAAACAAATCAAACTAAACACTTATTCATTAACTGAGAAGTTACATTCAAGGGTGAGTTACAAAAAACCTTTGTGCACATTCTCATATTAGATGTTTTTTCAAAACAAAAATCTCATATTAACATGATTTTTATCTTTAATCATTCAATCAACTATGTTTCAACTTGAGACACAACACATATAAATTAATCATATGTATTTAGAAATGGTAACTATTTATCAAATTATCTTGCCAAGTCATCTCTAAAATATGAAGGCACATTTCAATATATAATTTTCAGGAGTTCCTAACTATGGAGAGAATAATTCTGAACACGGAAAAACCACACATACCATTAATCAAGACATAAACAATGAATATCTAACTACAAAGGTGATGTGAACCACAAGTGGGATAAAGGCAGATGGTTGCGTTAGGGAAGTAGCTATAGAGGTGCTAAGGGTATCGAGGATTAACTTTGGTAGTCATCAAGGATATTGGTGGGGGAACGGAGAAATCCAAGGCAAAGTTAAAGCAAAGAAGGTTGCACATACAAAGTTGGTGGAGTGCGTGGACGAGGAAGAGAGGTGGGCCCTTAAGGAGATTTATAAGACAACAACTAAGTTAGTAGTTATCATTACTAAGACGACAACTTTCAAATGCTTGTATGTTGAGCAAGGGGACAAAGGTAGGGATAAGAAGTCGTAGAGGCTCGCGAAAGCAAGAGAGATGGAAAGGCTTGCAAGTTGGATCAAGTGAAGTGCATCAAGTATAAGGAAGGCAAGGTGTTGGTATAAGAGACCTCTATTAAGCGATGATGGAAAGCATACTACCACAAACTCTTAACCGAAGAAGCGTACAAAGACATTATTGGGTGAATTGGTGCACTCTGAAAGACTTTGTAACTTGGGTTACTCTAGGTGCTTTAGAGTTGAGGAGGTTAAACTTTATATTGGTAAGATGATCTAGGGAAGAGCGATTGGACATGATGACATTCCAGTACTTGAAGAGCACAAAAAAGGTAGGTATAGAGTGGTTGACTGGATTATTTAATGCTATTTTTAAGATGGAAAAAATTCCTGATGAATGGACGTGTAGTACACTGTTTCCATTAATTGTACAAGAACAAGAGTGATATCCAAAACTGTAACAATTACAAGGATATCAAACTACTAAGCCATACTATGGATGTCACGACCCAAGCCTAGGGCCTAGATGTGACCGGCGAATGGGGAACCCGAAGGAACCCCAAACAAGCCTCATAGCGTATCATTACACATCCTTGGTCGCGGAAGCAATTAAATGACCATAAGCGATAAGCATAGTCAAGGGGAAATCGGGACTAAGGGAGCAAGAAAAAAAGAAATGATACATAAATACCATAGATAAGTCAAGCTCAAGCATAATACACAACTTGTCCAACACCACCTCTAAACATGAGTACTTAGCGGGGGCCAAGACAAACTACCGGCTCACCCTCATAGTCAAAACATAA
>JAGDQO010000629.1:0-91505 GCA_018342035.1 Solanum appendiculatum | reverse complement strand
TCTTTTGGTCTTCGCGTCCGCTGTCGAGTAGCCGATTTGAGGAGCTTAGGGTCTCCTCTCTTTGCATTCGTGGAGAGGCCTTTGCGTTTGCGGAGGTTTAGGATACCCTTCTTTTTATTCTCATGGGGTCTCCACGTTCGCAGAGGTTCAGGTCCTTTTTCTCCGCTTTCACAGGAGAGCCTCCACGATCGCGGTGGTCTATTTCTTCTCCCTCCGCGTTCGCCGGTCTCTAGCCGCGTTCGCGGAGGTCTGTGGTGTCTGGTCCTTTATTTAAAAGGACAGACACTATTTAGCCAAGGAATAATATTTCCTTTGGCCGTTTCTCCCTCGTTTCTCGTCGGTTGTCGGTGATTCAAAGTTCGGTGGGTTCAAGTTTGCATTGTCTTGGTGGGTAACTGTCCAGAGAGCATCGAAAGCTCTGATTATGGTGAATTTGTGTTGTAAATGGCTGCCTTAGTCTCTTTAAATTGTAAAGTTTTGCATGTTGTGGTAGTTGGCTGTTCCGAGTCCCGAATTGTGTTTCGATTTGGAACACAAGTTCGGGGGAGGGTTTGGGACCTTTTCACGAAGTCAATTTTGGGATTCCAGTGCGGGTCCCACAATCCCATTTTACACCTGATTTTGGGTCCATCTTTGATTAATGCAATTTTGGTGTCAAAACGTCCGTAATGACATACTGATTAATATTTTGATAGCGTGGTGGCAATTGAAGGTGATTCATAAAGGCTGAGCTTCAATAGACTAGATTTGGAGCACGCGTGATCGGCTTCGAGGTAGGCTACAGTCTCCCACTTTGACTGAGCTTTATTAGATATCGTTTAGTATATATTACATGTGATTTAGGTAGGTTGTTTTTGCCAAGTATAGGGTTCACCTCTTTCTATCTCCTTTTCTTGACTCCGATTGAGCCTTATACTAGAGTAGTCTGGTGAAATCCTTAGATTAGGCTTGGGGCTTTGGCGGTGGTATTGACTTAGTGTTATTATCCTTATTTAAGATTGGTATTGATGGCCTTAGGCCAAGTTTGAGCATTAGATGATTTATCTTGTGATGTACCACCCTTATAGCTAGGCGTAGCTTCCGGTAGGGCTTGTTATGGATGATGTACCTGGTGCGAGTGCCTAACACCTTAGAGGCTCGTCGTAGCTGTAAGTTTGGCTTAGTTGTGCTTGTTGGGAGTTGCGATGGAATATTTTGGGGTAAGGCATCGATCCTAAAGATATTCCTCCCCCTCTTTTGGTTCTGAGCTATCTCCTGATTCCTGTGTTTTCTGATTAGAGTTAGGCTTGTGATGCCTTAGTGTCTGTTGTTGGGCCCGAGGCCGTATTCGAGGAGCGGTAGGATCCTAGGTTAGTTTCCTTTACCTTGGTAGTGTGGCATGATTTGGTTTTACATTTCTAATTATGTGTAACTTGTTTGGATGCTGGTGATGGCATGCTTGCATTGATTGAGCATTTTCACTTGTTTGTGGAACGATCCCGTTACTTTCATTGGATTTTTACTACTATTTTGAGAGGACATTCTCACACTTTTACTATTTTCTAAAACTGGTTTTTAACGGGAGTAGCACATGGACTACTTGATAAACTGATTTTGAAACTCTTGAGGTGTCAAGGATGTGCTCCTTTTATACTGGCAATATTAGAGGCATCAGGGATACGCTTAGTTTTTATGGATATCCGACGTGGCGTCACCTTTTTTCTACATTGGCTGCATCTGGGATAAATTTAGCATGTACTTGACTATCCGGCACGGCGTCGCCCTTTCCACATCGGCTTGGCCACTCAGTCTCTGGTACCATTACGGGGATGCTATGTGTTATGTATAAGACCTGGTTTGGGCCCAAGAAGTGTATACGGACTACCCACATCCCCTATGGGCCCCTCTGGCTAGTGCACCACTGAACTGGATGAGGGAGCTACATGGGTCCCACTTGGCAGGCCGGGGTGTGTCTATACACTTGGTTGTGGATGTTCTCTGAGAGCCACTGATGATGTTAATTGTTCTTACTACAAACTTGCATTCATTAGCATCGTCTATCATCAGTAGACTTGTTTGCTGTTTGGTCCCCCGGTTTATAGGAGCCGGGGGTATGTTTGCTGTTTGTACCTTCCGGGGGTATGGGCATCTGGTCGGTTATTGTTTAATTATACTTGTCTCTACCTTGTGTTGTATTTGTATATGATCTGCAAGGTGTCTTGTCTGGATTTGTTATTGGTAGTTCCTGCTAGGTTCAGTTGGATTAGTTCTTAGGTGATTAGTGGTGGTAGTCAATATTTCGTTCTTGATTAGTTGACTCCTATAGTGCACTCTTATTGTAAATAGGTTGTGGCTTGCATTTGCAGGTGGGTTCCTTGACTGTGTTTCCTTTCTTCTTGTATCCTAGCTCTTTACTCTTATTACCTGCTTTACCTTGTGTTAGTTTCTATTTTAGTTACTTGTGCTGTTCCTACCTTGTTTATGTGTCATTTATACTTGCTTTATCTGTGGAGCTTAGTTGGCCTATGTCTACTGAGTACCATTCATTTGGTACTTGATATCTCACTATTATTTTCGCTTATTACTATTGTTACTGTAATTATCTATTAGATACTATTATTATTGTTATTTTAATTTTTATTATTTTTATGATTATTATCTTTTTATTATCATTTTCGCTATTTTAAATTATATTTTTTACTATCAATATTACTACTATTACTTTATTGTCGTCTTCTTTTATAATAGATTGTCTTTACTTTATTTCAAGTTTCTTAATTACTAAACGTTTTACGTAATATATTTTATACTAGTTCCTAAATTAGAAGCTTAAAAGAATTAATTTGAAGTAGAAAAGGGCCATAAATCATTCAGCTATCAAGGCCCAATTCATTGGTCTCAAGTCCATAATAAATATCTTGAGAATATATATCATTTAGTCCATTACACAGAATTCTCTAGAATACTTATTTAATGACTAAAATATCCCTCATTTAATTTTGGTCAAACCAACCCACTGAAACATGATCCTTTCATTTCTGATTATTTAATTAAACATCTGCCTTTGTTGTTAGAAAAACATGAGTTATCATTATAATGTATTAACAAATGTGTTGTCTCCTGTATTCATCAGATTAACAAATCAGAAACAATAAAAGATGAAAAGAAAAAGAGAATAACTATTCGAGTTCACAGAACTCACTGTGTGTCCTTAAGAAATTTAATCCCCTCAAGTACATGAGGTTGTAGATTAATTCCTCCCAAGATAAAATGGATTAACCATTAAAGAAGTAGCGGTACCTCAAACTTCGATAATTTCAACGAACTCGAAAAGACAGCAACGAATCACACATAGACTTTATTTTGTTTTGTGAGAAAATATATGCAAAAGAAGGAAAAAATTTCATTCTAAAAAATGAGAGAGCCTCTCTATTTATAGCCAACAAAGGGTAGTATGAAAATGTGTTAATAGTGCCTTATCGGAAAGGTCACAACTCTTTGCAAAAGGGACAACCTTTCAAACGGTCACAACCCTTTAGAAAAGACACAACATTTCGTAAAGGTCACAACCCTTTAGAAAAGACACAACCTTTCGTAAAGGTCACAACCCTTCGATAAAGTCACAACCCTTCAGGAGAGTCACAACTCTTCATTTCCTATTCACACCTTTAAAATCCAACAAAATGTGGGCACTGCTGTGATAATGATAATGTCTTTTTAAGTTGTTAAAAATTTGATTGTAATCATATAGATGGAGTTATCATGCTCGACTAAGGTTCTTGAACTGTGATTTGATATATATAATAACAGTTAAACGATAAGCTATTACATTGTCTTTAGATTTATGTTTCTGTATAAATAGTTTGTGTCAATCATGTGAAATATCTAGTTTTATTTAGATAAGAATATAACGTGTTCTCATGGATGGGATTAATTTAAGTTTCGATTGACTATTATCTTCTTATAGACGATATCAAGAATCAGATTTCCTCGTCTAACTCTTTTCTCATGTTTATTTGGCATGAAAACCGGAGCCGAAGAGTCAGCTACCACATGGAGCTTGCATATCAACCACATGGAGTTGACCATATACATTTTTCTGATTCGACATCTTATCTGATTTCATATTTCCAGAGACGTATATGGGCAAACAAATCGTCGCTTTTATGTTACCTAGTCTACTACTTACTGTCGTGAATGTTCTATTTGTTTAGATGCTCTAAGTTTTAGGATCTGGATCTAGACATATTTAAATCTCTATTTGAATACTTTATTAGTGAATCATATCTAGTTTAATGACTTGAATAAAAAAAGAAATCGACTGGCTCCCTAGAGTCATGTTTAATTACCAATGATCTTTTCTAACTACTAAAACTAATCAGAGTTACTTGTTTTAACTTTGATTGTTGACTCAAACTTTTTCCTAAACAGACCGATACATTTTAAATATTAGCTACAGTTGATTAGCCTCACAATTTTATTTTAAAGATACAATATCAAACCCATTTTGAATATAAGTTGGTTTCCACACTTTCTTTTACTTTGGGTCCATTTGGCCAGGCAAAAAGAGTATTGAGACCATCTTTCAATTTTCAAATTTAAGAAAACTTTCATATCTGTTATTACTTTAATTTTTCCAAAAACTTATGTATTATCTTTACACTTAGCATATTGACTTGATTCTTACCTCCTTCACTTTAGCCTAATTAATTAATTAAGTTCGGTCAATTAACCATTTTTAATGAATTTTAAAGGATGCCTAATCCCTTCCCTTTAGATTAGTTGAACCCTTACCTAGAATCTCGTGTTTAGGAGACCTTAAAATGAAGTTAACTTTAGACAATTACTTTAATCATCTTTGGGTGCCCTAATTCACCGTAATAATTAGGTGGCGACTTCTTGACTTAGTTATTAATTTATAAATCACCACAATGTTATACACTATTTTGATCCCATTAAAATGGGGTATAACACTAGGCGAAACTTTCAAAAAGACTCAATCATCAACACCAAACTCTAAGTCTCATCTCCTAACATCCGCATATGATTTCTGATGGCTTCGAGCTATCAACAACCGCTCTCTGATTATCTTAACCTGTTCCATGAATTATTGCACTAAATCTGGTCCAAACAACACTAACTCTCCAGCCTCAAACCAATCAAGAGGGAATTAACATTTTCACCCATATAAATCCTCATATGGTGTCGTATCAATGCTGGAATGATAACTATTATTATAATAAGCAAACTCTATAAGTGTCAAGTGATCATCCCAATTTCCCTTGAAACGTAGCACACACACTTGTAACATGTCCTCGAGCGTCTGGATCGTACGTTCAACTTGGCAGTCAATTTTAGGATGAAATATTGTACTAAGATTGACCTATGTCCCCAAACCTTTCTGGAAAGATCTCAAAAAATATGTTGTGAACTGTACCCCTTTGTCTGAATTAATCAAATACAAGAACACCATACAATCTAACAATCTCTCTAATATACATCCTTGCATAATCTTCAGCTGAAAATAAGATCCTGACCAACAAGAAATGGGCTGATTTTATCAGCCTGTCGATAATCACCCAAATGAAGTCAAACATCTACAATTTGAATAATAAACCTACAAGAAAAATGGAATACAAGATAAATCTACTATAAAAGGTAAGGTAAATGATAAAATATGATTATCAAATAATAAGTAAAAATAAAATGAAAAGAAAATACTAAGGTAACGACGATATCACACCAAATTTGTTGTTACTCAAAATGAAAATTTTCATCGTTACCTAATGATGGATTTAAACGATACAATTCAATAGAATTTAAATAACAATCAAATCAAATATTGTATTTAAACTCACAACACAATGCAATACACTACAATACAATACAATGGGTACCAACCATCCAAACAAGGTGTATTGACTTTTAGGTTTTTACATAAGTTTGAAAATCGTGTGAACTTCCTATAATTTAATTATGACCCCTCGTCAATAATTTCCAAGAAAATCAAGTCTAATTGTTAAATTTTCAGTCATTTTCTCTTAACTTTTCTTGGTTAAACCCTGTATAATTTTTCAACAATAAATACAAAGCATGAGAATGACTACACTTGCTCATTCTCACCTTCCTTCAAACGGAAAAGTAGACATTCACATTATTTTCTGGAAAATTTTTTATGTACTAAAAGATTTTCGATATATAATTGGTTCATTTTTCTCTAATTTAAGAAAAAGTGACTTTCATGCATAAAGTAAGAGATTTTTTTTCTTCAAAACTTTTCTTAAAACAGAAAAATAATTTTCAAAACTTTCCTTAAACCTTACCACCCGAAACAAGTCCAGATCTGCGATCCAACTTTCAATCCCGACTCGAGACCCAAATTTTGACCTCTTAATTTCGACTTAGGACCACTCATTTCCAAAAACAATATTTTCTAGGAAACATGAAAATATTTTCCTTCATACCAAACATGCCCTAAAAGGAGGGGAAAAAAAAGAAAAGTATTTTGTAGTGAAAGTACGTATTTCTATACATAATAAGAAGGAATGGATAATATGAGTAATATGGTTACCCATATCATCGTTAGGTTTATCCATTTTTATCCATATTAAATAAGGGCCGAGTCAAATATTTTATTCATTTTCACCAGAATCATTTTCGATCGATCCATATTTCACTCGACCCGTCCGTTTGCCAATCCTATTATAACTACAACCATCTTGATTTAGATAACTACATATATGATCTTAAGTTCAACCTTTAAAACTCTCAAGCATCCTTTGCTTTTCTATAGAGAAATATACTGAGAATTTGCTTTTCTATCCACTTATAAAACTAAGCACAAGGGAGAGCCATCATCTATTAGAGGAAAAAAACTAGTTACGGTTGAATTACAACAATATTAAAGATCAATTCCAAAGATTTGACTTTTCTTTATTTGTCGTTAGATTAGGAACAAATTCTCACATTATCAACCATATTAAAAAGGGGAAATTACACGGATAACATATACTAGTTAATTAGTTAACATAGCTTTAGTTTGAATTAATTACCATTCACCACTAATTTCTAGGCAAAATTACGCGGCCAAGTTTGAGTTGTATAAACATGTAGTTTTTGGAATTTGTATAACTTTTCAATAATGTAATTTGTATAATATAATTTGTATAACTGTTTAAAGTTCAGATGTTTGTGTTTGTATAAATTTGTTATTTTGAGTTTTATCATATTTGTATAATTCTGAAATTTGTATAACAGTTGTTACTACTCCGTTTATACAACCACGAACGGAAATAGCTCATTTATACAAACAATTATTTCACCAAAACTATAATTATCAATCGATTCAATCAATCTAAAATAATTTATACAAAAATAATACAGATCAATTGATACTAACTAGTTTATACAAATACGGACGAAAATAGCTCAATTATACAAATACACACGAATTATACAAATGTACCCGTGAATTATACAAACGAAGTTGCCCATAGCAGCTTAAACTATAACTACAACCCGTAAATATGTAAACTATTAAGGAGCATCATTAAGTTTATTATAAGTGCTATTTGCAAAATTTCCACTCTTGAAACTGAATTCTGTTGAGGCTCATTATTTTAGTCAATTTGGGGTAAATCCTATAAAGGTGTAGGTCATAATTTTTCACCTTTATAAATCGAGTGTTTTCTACGTAACACGCCATTTTGGTACTTTACTACAATTCATAGTTGTTAATAAGGTCTAAGAAAGAGGTAAAGTAACTCGGTCCATCACTCAAGCAAAAATTAGGCATAACTCAAGTGAGTTATTAGGAGGCACAGAATACCACTGTTTCATTATTATAGTATTTGATATGTATTTTAAAAACAAATTATATCTGATATGATATTTGATATTTATAAAAAATATATTGAATACCATACTGAAATACTCTATATAGTTACATACATAATTCATGTATATTATTGTAATATTAGAAAATATATAAAACAAATATTAGTACAAAACTAATTATTTAGATGTTGAAACTTTGACTACTTTATCTTATTTGAAATGTCATTTTTGTGTAATTAAATATTTATGTATGTGCAATAATTGAAACATTTCTTCAAAAGCCAAAGTCATGATTCTCTATCATATGAATATATGTAAGTCAAAATCGAACAAACTATGATTATCAATTTACTAGACCACAAAATACCAAAAACAAACTTTAAAATACCAAATTATTTTGAGATGATAATAACATGGAATTTTTACATATCAAAAGGCAAAATAAACAAACCGAAATTTTTGATACCATACCATAACAGATCGCTAGGAGGATCTAATACTCTGTTTGGATGATTGTTACATATTGTTTCATAATGTATTGTATAATGTTATGTTGTATTATATTATATTGTATTATTTTAATGAATACAATATTTAGATAGATTGTGTCGTTCTCAGTCGTTACATAATGTCACACATCTACAATTTGAATAATAAACCTACAAGAAAAGTAGGATACGAGATAAAACTACTATAATGGGTAAGGTAAATGATAAATTGTGACTATTAAATAATAAGTAAAGATAAAATGAAAATAAAATATTAAGGTAACGAAGTGATCATATAAAATCGGTTGTTACACAAAATGAAAATTTTCGTCTTTACCTAATGAAGGATTTAAACAATACAATATAATAAAATTTAAAGTAACAATCAAACCAAATATTGTATTCAAACTCAAAATACATGGGTACCAACCATCCAAACAAGATGTGAGGGTGTTGAGTTTTAGGCTTTTACATAATTTTAAAAATAGCCATAACTTCCTAAAATTTATAAATATGACCCCTCATCAATAATTTCCAAGAAAATGAGGTCTAATCCGTTAAATTTTCAGTCACTTTCTCTTCTAATATGTATACTCTCTGAACTTTCTTGATTAAACCCTGCATATTATTCCAATAAATACGTACAAAGCATGATAATGACTCATTTTCACCTTCCTTCAAACGGAAAAGTAGGCATTCACATTATAATTTTCTGGAAAAAATTTCATGTACTAAAAGATTATCGATATATAATTGGCTGCATAAAGTCGTTAATTCTCCTTGATATAGTTCACTACAACTAGGGGTGGCAAAATGAGTCAAATTTATGGATATTCGTTCGATTAATATATTTTAAATGGGTTGGTTATCCAATCATTTAAAAGTGAGTCAAATATGAATCAAGTCATATTATCCCTCATAAATATGGGTATCCACCAGTTGCACTCTCTTTAATATATATAAGGGTGTAGGAACCTCTAAAAAGTACACTTCTTAATGGTGTATTTGGTATGAAGAAAAGACAAAATATTTTTATTAAATATTCTTTAATTTTCTCATATTTGATTGACTTAAATGTTTTGGAAAATATTTTCCAAATGGACTTATTTTCCTGTAATTTAAGAAAAAGTGACTTCCATATATACTCTTCAAAACAATCCTAAATCGGAAATTTTTTTCCAAAACTTTTCTTAAACCTCACCACTCGAAACGAGTCCAGACATGGGATCCAACTTCCGATCCCGACCTGAGACCCACATTTGGACCACTCAACCTCGACTTAGGACCACTCAATTTTCAATGAAAAAAAAAATTCTAGGAAACATGAAAATATTTTCCTTCATACAAAACAAGCCTTAAAAGGAGAAAAAAAAAATAAGAAAAAGAATTCTTTAATGAAAGTACGTATTTCTCTACATAATTATATAAGAAGTGATTGATAATATGAATAATATGGATACTCATATTATTCCCTGGATTTACCCATTTTTATCCATATTAAATATGGGTTAAGTCAAATAATTTATTCATTTTCACCTAACTTATTTTCGATCGATCTATATCCAATTCGATCCGCGTGTTTGCCAACCCTAACTACAACCATATTGATTTAGCAAACTACATATATATAGTGGGAGCGCCACCCCCAAATGGGCTTGCAGTGCGCGATCTGGATTTAGTCGGGGCTCCAATGTGGGCTCCGAACGCCGGGTGGGAAACCAAAAACAAAAAGAGGCTCAACCTTCGAAACTCTCAAGGCATCCTTTGCTCTTCTCTAGAGAAGAAATACACTGAGAATTTGATAGCTTCACAAAAAGAATTATAGACACACATGTTCCTGCCTAGCCAAGAATAGTAGGCTCGCTTATCAAACTAAGCACAAGGGTGAGCCATCATCTATTAGATGAGTTAAGGTTGAATTACAACAATATTAAAGATCAATTCTAAGAATAAGTGGATTTTCTTTATTTGTCGTTATAAAAAGGAATAGGAACGAATTTTCACATTATCAAATATTGTATTTAAACTCACAATATAATACAACAGAACACAACACAATGGGTACCAACCATCCAAACAAGGTGTGAGGGTATTGAGTTTTAGGCTTTTACATAACTTGCTAAAAATTTTAAATATGACCCCTCACGAATATGAGGTGTAATCCGTTGAATTTTCAATCATTAATTTCTCTCCTGAACTTTCTTGATTAAACCTTGCATTCTATTCCAACAAATACGTACAAAGCATGATTATGACTACACTTGCTCAATTCTCCTTGGCATAGTCCACATACGCGTTTGACACTCTATTCCAATGTTAGTAAAAGATTCTCCATATATAATTGGCTGCATATAAAGTTGTCAATTCTCGTTGACATAGTCCACATTAAAATTCTAACGTAGTTGATGCTCTATTCCAATGAAATTAGTCCTTCCAAATTTATAAGTAGCTATAAAAGGACTGCCGAATCGAAGTATGTAAAATCACAATATTTACATCCCTAGCTAGTCTCCTTTAACAATGGCTCAAAATTATGTGATGATAGTTGCTCTGATAACATTAATTTGCTTTTCACTATCTTTTGGTGATGATGCTTTGTTATTAACACACAACAATCTCATAGCCAAACCTAACCGCAATGAAAGTTGTGGGAATGTCAACATCCCTTTTGTTAGGGTGGAAAACCTCACCCCCAATGTGGAGGTAGAGAATATTATATAACAAAATATTATCTAAGTATTACACAAGTGGTACACAAGAATAAATAAATTACAATATGTGTACAGATAGGTTAAGTAACTCTAATACCCCCCTTCAAGCGAAACGGTGGTGGACGAAGGCCAAGCATAGCGCGGAAAGATTCAAACTGAGGCCGAGGAAGACTCTTGGTGAAGATGTCAGCCACCTGAAGCGTGGTTGGAACAAACTTAGTGTAGAGTTTACCAGACGACACAAGCTCCCGAATGAAGTGATAGTCCAGATCAATGTGTTTCGCCCTCTTATGAGACACAGGATTCTGTGTGAGAAAGAGTGCACTCCGATTGTCACAGAGCAGCGTGGGGCGATCAGGAGGCAAGGCATGGAGCTCCCGAAGCAAGTGAGTGATCCATACAATTTCAGCCGCAGTATTCGCCATGGCTCGATACTCCGATTCACAACTGGAGCGGGAGACAGTCGGTTGTTTCTTAGCACTCCAGGATACTAAGTTTCCACCAAGGAAAATAGAGTATCCATAAGTAGAACGGCGAGTTTCGAGACATCTGGCCCAATCAGCATCCGAGTAACCAAGAATAGAGACATTATGCGGCTTGGTGAACAACAGGCCATAGGCAAGTGTGCCTTTGACATACCGAAGAATGCGCTTGACACACTGGAAATGAAAAACAGTCGGTGTCTGTAAGAACTGACTAACTTGATTCACTGCATAGGACAGATCCGGACGAGTAATTGTAAGGTACTGCAATGCGCCAACTAGAGACCGATAATGAGTTGGATCCTTAAAAGGATCACCAGCGGTGATGAAGGACTCATGAGGAGCTAAGGGTGTGTGCACAGGCTTAGAATCAAGTAAAGCAGCACGTTCAAGGATATCACGAGCATACTTGGATTGGCTGAGAAATAACCCATTATCAGTGTAGGTCACTTCAAGACCAAGAAAATAATTGAGAGCTCCAAGATCTTTAATAGCAAACTCCTGGTTTAGACGAGAGATAAACGCAACCATGAGGTCAGTTCGGTTTCCGATGAGAATTAAATCATCAACATAGACGAGCAGGTACATAATGCAGGAGGAGCGTTTGAAAACAAACAGAGATGTATCTGAGCGACTGCACGTAAAACCATTGGTGAGAAGAAAGGAGCTTAATCGCTGAAACCAAGCACGCGGAGCCTGCTTGAGGCCGTATAACGCTTTGTTCAAGCGACACACATGATCAGGAAACCGAGAGTCTGCAAAGCCAGGGGGTTGTTCCATATGAACAACTTCATTCAGATGACCATGCAAGAAGGCATTTTTGACATCAAGCTGATGAAGCTTCCAATTGTTGATAACGGCAAGAGATAAGACAATGCGTACCGTAGAAGCCTTAACCACCGGACTAAAGGTGTGGGAATAATCTAAGCCAGGGATTTGAGTGAAGCCTTGAGCCACCAGTCGCGCTTTGAAACGTTCAACAGACCCGTCTGAGTTGTACTTAGTGCGAAAAACCCATTTGGAACCAACAACATTACTGGATTGCGGACGAGGCACCAATGTCCACGTAGCATTTTGAGTTAGAGCAGACATTTCCTCATGCATTGCAGCCATCCACTGTGGGTGCTTAGCAGCCGACTTGAACCCTCTTGGTTCAGAAGAAGCAAATAAAGCGCTAAAGAGGCGATGAGTGTCAAGATGAGCTAAGTTGGCTTGATGTCGAGTGGAAGGTTTAAAAATGCTCGTCTTGGACCGAGTTACCATGGGGTGAACTGCTGGAGTGGACACTGATGCAGGGAGCTGAGTTGGAGCCAAAGAATCACCCAAATCGGCAGCCAAAGCCGGCAGAGATGAGGCAGCAGCAGGATGTGGCAAAGGAAGACCGACCCGAGACGATGTGGAAGGAACAAGGACTGGCGGCACTGCAGCGGGTGAAACATCAGACGGAGCAGCATGTAATGGCTGGGATACTGCCGGGGTATCACTGTGAAGACCATCCAAACAAGGAGGACATAGCGAAGGCAAAGGCGCTGAGGCTGGCGAGGACGAAGAACCAGTGATCACGAAGGATTCTGCCGGCATGGAAGACGGCTCCAAAAAGGTTGAGAGATGCAAGGAGTTTAAGTCCGTTGATGAAGTAGCGCCCGAAAAAGGTAAAGAGTGCTCATCAAAACGAGCATGGCGAGTAACATAGATGCGAGACGTTGCCGGATCAAGACACCGATAACCTTTGTATTGAGAGCTATAACCGATGAAGATGCACGGAAGACTTCTAGGAGATAACTTGTGATTTGTATAGTCTCGAAGATATGGAAATACTCGGCAGCCATAGACCTTGAAGGTACGATAATTGGGCTTCTCAGAAAATAAGAGCTCAAAAGGAGACTTGTTGGTCAAAACCTTCGAAGGTAGACGATTGATGATATAAACAGCGGAGCTGAACGCATCTACCCAATAAGAGGTAGGAGCATGTGCATTAAAAAGCATGGCCAAACCAGTCTCCACGATGTGACGGTGTTTTCTCTCAACTCTGCCGTTTTGCTGAGGCGTATACGGACAAGATAACCTGTGAAAAGTGCCATTTTCTTCAAATAGTCGACGAGCAGTGTGATTAACAAACTCTGTGCCTCCATCACTTTGAAAAACCTTAATTTTCCGAGAAAATTGAGTTTGCACAAACTTCATGAAAACAGACAAAACAGCGGCAAATCCAGACTTGGTTTTGAGAGGATAAAACCAAGTGAAGCGAGAGTAGTCATCAACAAAGGCCACATAATACCTATAGTTATCAGTAGATGTAATAGGCGCAGGGCCCCACAAATCACAATGTATTAAGTCCAAAGGATGCAAAGATCGTTTATTATTTAAATCAAATGACAAACGGTGTCCTTTAGAGAGTTGACAAGAAGAGCAAATGACCGGTTTGGGTAAAATAGAAGTAACAGACAAAGAACCTAACTTATGTAAAAGTAAAACAGTATCAAAGGCAACATGCCCTAACCGACTATGCCAAAGTTCATAAGATGCCTTCAAACTTGAATTTGTAGTAGCCGCCAAAGCTTGATGCTCATTATGCAAAACATATAGCCCATTCTCACATTTGCCTCGAGTTAGAACCTGTTTCGTTTTTCTGTCCTGAATCTGAAAAAACGATTTAGAGAACAGAACATCCACCGGATTATCATGTGTTAGTTTACTAATGGACAAAAGATTCTTGGCAAGATGTGGAACAACCAGAACATCACGCAAGTGCAGATTATTAGAAACAGTAGAGGAACCCGTATGAGTGATAGGAAGAGCAGTACCATTTCCAAATGTCACGTTAGCATTGCCGGAGTATGGAGAAGCATGAGGAACACTTGGTGAAGACGAAGTCATGTGATCAGTGGCCCCGGAATCAACATACCAATCAGGGGCAGAAGTAGTGACATGACATTGAGCATTGAACGCTTGAGCCAAGTTGGCGTCACGAGAGGCAGCTTGAGCGGCAAAGGTAGCAAGAGTAGGACAAGCACTTGCATAGTGGCCATCAGTACGACATAATTGGCAGTGAGGGGGCCTGCGGCCACGACCACGACCACCCGAACCACCACTGCCTCGGTTAGAGCGACCACGGCCGCTGACGGGAGAGGACTGCCGAGGCGACTGGGCAGTGAAGGCAGCAGGCAGCGAGGATGAGGCACCATGAAGGGACTTGAGAAAAAGTTCATGACTCTCCGCCTGTAAGAGTAAGTCGCGAAAGGTAGGCGCCGGTTTGGTGGCACGAATGGCAGTGGAGAAAGTCTCAAAAGAGGCTCCTAAGCCGCATAAAAACCAATGAAGTTTATCGATATCATCAACAGGCTGACCAATGGCAGCCAACTGATCACAAACGGATTTAAATTGACGACCAAATTCAGCAACAGATAATGAACCTTTGACCAATTGACGAAGTTGATCGCGCAGATTATGAACGCGTTCAACAGAAGAATTGCTATAGGCAGATTCAAGCGCAACCCAGATTTGGCGGGCTGTTGTGAGACCCAAAATTTCAGAGACCGCCTCTTCCGTAAGGGAAGAATTAAGGATGATGACAGCCCGTTGATCAATCGCAAGCCAGGCATCATAAAGAGGATTAAGAACCTCTTTGCCATCCGTAAGAAGAGACGATGGAGGAGCTACGGAGGATCCATCAACATGATCTAATAAGCGTTGATAAGAAAGTAGGGGCAGCATCTGATTTTTCCAATAGAGATAATTGGTGGAGGAGAGCTTAATGGTAAGCATGTGTAAAACCGTGGCAATGGGAAGAGTGGCATCGCTGGTGGAGGAGGCAGCCATGATCGAAAGGAGAAGAGGAGCAGCGAAGGAAGAGAAAGAGAAAGAGAGGCGGCAGCAGCAGCAGGAGAGGGGCGGCGGCGGGAGGGAGAAGTAGGATAGAAGTAGGATAGATTAGGCTGATACCATGTTAGGGTGGAAAACCTCACCCCCAATGTGGAGGTAGAGAATATTATATAACAAAATATTATCTAAGTATTACACAAGTGGTACACAAGAATAAATAAATTACAATATGTGTACAGATAGGTTAAGTAACTCTAATACCTTTCCCATTTGGGGTTACCCAAGATTGCATTCTACACGATCAGTTCCTTGTCACTTGTAATTACTCCTTTAATCCTCCCCGGCTTTTTTTCAATGACTCCGATATTCAAATCACAAACATATCTTTCGTTGGGCAACTTATCTTACATTTCATATCCAGTGATTGTTATAATTCCAGCGGGATAAACACGGAGAATACCCAGCCATCTATAGGATTACCATCGTTGTTAAGAGTGAACTACACAGCAAATAAGTTCATCGCGGTTGGCTGTGACACATATGCCATTGTCCAGGGCCATTATTCCAAGTTAGAAAATAGTGTCATGGAACCATTCTCCTACATAACAGGATGCATGTCCATATGCGATAGTATTGATGATGCTGTTAATGATAATAGTAACTCATGTTCTGGGGTCGGTTGTTGCCAGACATCCATCCCTAATGGAGCATGGAATGTCACCATAACACTAAGCAGCTATTATAATTATAGTTATGCTAATATGACAAATAACCTTAGTTGCAGCTATGCTTTTGTGGTCGATGAAGCTACTTTTGACTTTTCTAAGAATTACATCAGCAGATTGCAGAACACGACGAAGCTTCCTCTTGTGATAGATTGGGCAGTTGGTGAAGAAAAATGTGAAATAGCTAAGAGAAACTCGACAGCATATGCATGTAAGAGTAACAACAGCTATTGTCATGATGATTCAAATGGATATCGATGTTCCTGCAAGAAGGGATATGATGGGAATCCATACCTGAAAGATGGTTGCCATGGTATGTATGTTTGTGAGTCTCCTAATATGATTTAATATCAAATCAATCTTTTTGCAAATGAATGTTTACGTTACGACTATGAGTCTGCAGATATCGACGAATGTGGAGATCATAGATGTGTCAAAAATGCCATTTGCAACAATACAGATGGGAATTATACGTGCACATGCCTTCCAGATTTCAGTGGTGATGGTTATACTGAATGCAATCCTCAGAGAAAAATTCAGAATATTTATCTTATTATAGGTACCTTTCTTAACTTCTTTGGAATTCTGCAGGTACTTCTTTGATAAGCCCGTCAAATATTACTACTCGTTTGATTATTTCATTCACAACTGAACCGAAAAAGAAAACCACATATTTTTCATGTATATGTTAATAACATATTTTTATTACAGGCATTACAGCAGGGGTTGCTTTAATGGTTATTATAGTATTTGGCTGGTCATATACTGGATTCCAAAGGAGAAAGATGTTAATGATGAAGAAGAAGTTTTTCCAAGAAAATGGTGGATTAGTTCTACTGCAACGACTCAAAGGGGAAGAGGGATCAAGTAATACTAACACAGTAAAGATTTTCATAGCGGAAGAGCTACAAAGGGCAACTAATGACTTTGACAAAGATAGAGTTGTCGGTCAAGGAGGTTTTGGAACTGTGTACAAAGGATATCTGAAAGATAATTGCATCATTGCCATAAAAAAATCTAAGGTAATTGATCGCAATCAAATTGAACAATTCATAAATGAAGTCAAATGTGGTTAAGCTCTTAGGTTGTTGCCTCGAGACGGAAGTTCCACTATTGGTGTATGAATTTATTAGCAATGGAACACTTTCTGAACACTTACATGATAAATTAAAGGCTTCTACTCTTTCTTTGGATATTCGTTTGAGAGTTGCTGCAGAAACTGCTGGAGTACTTTCCTACTTGCACTCAGCAGCTTACCCTCCTATCATTCATAGAGATATTAAGTCAGTCAACATTCTTCTAGACAAAAGCTACACCGCCAAAGTGTCCGATTTCGGAGCATCCAGGTTGGTTCCTGCTGATCAAACAGAGCTATCTACATTGGTTCAAGGAACGCTAGGATATCTAGACCCTGAGTACTTGCAAACGAGTCAACTCACTGAAAAAAGTGATGTATACAGTTTTGGAGTAGTGCTTGTAGAGCTGCTAACCGGTAGAAAGGCTCTATGTTTTGAAAGACCAGAAGAAGAGAGAAGTCTAGCTCAATATTTCATATCTTCAGTGGAAAAGGGTCATTTGTTCGATATTTTAGACGACAATATAGTCTGTGATGAGGGAAATGCAGGGCAATTGAAAAATGTTGCCGTGCTTGCACAAAGGTGCTTAAATGTTAAAGGAGATGATCGACCTACAATGAAGGAAGTTGCAGCAGAACTGGAAGCTGGATCGAGATTGAAGCACTCGTGGGCTCAAACTGATCAACATTCAGAGGAGATAGAGTCCTTATTGCACGACACTCAACCATTGGGATTTGGATATGAATATAGTGAGCACAGTGTCCATATTGATAGTATAACAAGCCATGTAACTTTACCATTTCCTGGAGGAAGGTGATCAATCATGCATGTTAATTTTGCTCATCAATACGAACTCAAAACGGCCACGGCTTCAACATGAATTTATTTGCATCTCTTTTATTTTTCGGAAGATAATTAATTTGTGTAACAAATTAATGTCAAGTGTACTAATTATGTATCTCAATAATAGTCGACACATTTTGATGTTCTTCTTACACTAGAATAGTGCCTTTTAAAATTGTTTTGTTGCTCAACTTATCATGTATTTTTGGTGCAAGGTCGTTAAAGAAAAAAAAATGGAAGTTGTTGATTTAAGCTGAAACTAATTTTGATGATCTACAAACATCTATATAAAAATCATGTCCTTAGCAAGTCTCAATAAGGAACTAGTAGTATTTATAATTGACAAAGAACTAAAGAAGAATTAGTTCCTTAATTAGCAAATTTATTGGAGGAAGTGGGTTGCAGAAGTTCTATGCACACAGTGAAAGATTCAGGTCATTCGCAAAATGACTATAGATGGTTGTTGATCAGACGGTGTAAAACAGATTCAAAATGCAAGAAGGATTCTTTAAGAAATTTAGTTTACGAGATAAACGCGTAAATCAAAGAACACAAATTCAATATGAAAATATTGCTATGTTTGCACAAAGAGAAAGAATTTTTGAATTAGGAGAAGCCCACATTCAGGTAATATTCGGAAATCATCTAAAAAGTATGAATCCTTTACCCATGTTGGCATACATGGTTTATGAGAACTTTGAGTTGTCTGAACTCCCCCATATCGGTGCTTAATACTACTCCCATTAATATACCCTCATGCTCAAATGTATAAAACATAACTCTTTCTCAATTTGAGGTAATTACTCAAATGATCCTCTTAATAGATCGAGGTAATATTCAGAAACATCTCTGAACTCATAAACTCATTTAAAGATCAATGCTTCTCTCTTTTAAATGTAAATGTGTTACATTTGGGAATACTTAGTTCCCTTATACTCTTTTTCAATCGTGAATACAACTCTTCTCATTCTCATATTTACTTTCTCAAGACTTAATTCAAAACCATTGATAATTACAAAAGAATTCTCAAAATGACTCAAAAAGACCTCTTGAACTTCCCTCCTAAACTTACTTTAGTTTGGAATGTAAATTAAGACATGTGAGTAGGATAACACATGAATTTTCAATGATAAATGGAGCTTCTAGGAGTTAATATAGAGTGGGAAAACATAGCCACAACTTAAAGGAACACACCCAAAAGAACGGACAAGAAATGGGCCGCCCTGGCGACCCCTGGCGCATTGCTGGCGGTGGGCGCCAGGCCCCAAACTTCAGAAGAAAGTTTGGGGCACACTGCTGGCATGGGGCGCCAGGCCCCAAACTTCAGAAGAAACTCTCTGGCGCTATGGTGGCGCCCTACCTCACCCCCTGCCCAGAATTTTTGACGAATTTTCTTGCTCAATTCAATGTCCTAACTCATCTAGAATCGATTGGTTTCTTCCAAACTCTCTTTGATTCACAAACCCAACACAAAGCTATCTAAATCCAACTCAAATTCTATGAAGAAATACCACTCATTCGCAAAACCCTCACCTCAAGAACTCAAAACCTCCATTGATAAAGAATGAATCTTAAAACTTAAGAACTCTTCAAGAACATTTACATAAATGATTTTATGGGTTAATTAACGAAAGAATTACAGGATTGGCGTGAGGACGAACAAGTCCATCACTATGGGAAGCCTTACATACCTGGTAAGAACAAAGGTTCTTGGCGAAATCAACGAATCTTGAAGAATGCTTGAAAACCCTCTTTTACTCTTCTTGAAACTTCGCCCTAATTTCTCTAAGTGTTTAGGAATGTGAATAGGTGATTTAGAATCTGACTAGACCCTTAATTGGGTGAGGAAAACCGTGGGTAGGCCTATTGGGGTAAGGAAAAGACCATACTACCCTTTCCTTAAACGGATGAAAAGCCTTAACTAGAGAGACTTCACTCAAATGGGCATAACTTTTTACTCCTAGCTTCAAATGGAGAAAACTTGGTGGCGTTGGAAAGAGGACTTAAATACCTTCGATTTGATATCTATGGGCCACATAACTCATTATGTGCTGAAATATATGATCGTTTGAAGTTGACCTAAGTAGAATCTTAATTCAAAACTCACTCGGTAGGGAAGCTTCCTACTCAAATTTGTGCTAGGGGATTCTAGTGGACTTAAATTGATACCCAAAACCATTTCCACACTAATAAATTGACCTTATAATCTAAGAACAATTAAGAATCACTCGGTACGACCTTATACATAATTCGAGAATGGTTCGAGTCTTAACTTAGAAACTTTCGGTGTGTTACAATCTCGACCCCCACAATACAAATCTGACGCTTCTATGGGAATCAAGAAATGATAGAATAACAGAAGGAGGGCTAATACCTGGCAAATACAGTCCTAAATCACATGCAATTCATACTAAACATTATTTAAAAGTCCCAATCAAGAAGGTAGATTGAAGCCTACCTCGAAGCCGATCACATGCACTCCGAATCAACCACACAAGAGCTATCCACTTCTGAAATGCCTCTGAATACTGCCACGCTATCAAATTATTTATCAAAATTTCAAAACAGATGTTTAGACTCTAAATCCACAAAAATTAGAGACAGACCCAAAATCAAGTCAAAACAGGAATGTGGAACCCGCATCATGAATCCCAAAATTGACTCTATCAAAAGGTCCCAAATGACTTACCAAACTTGTATCCCGATATGCGACACAATTTGATGCTCGGAATAGCCCAAACCAACACATGCACAAAAATTGCCATTTAAAGAGACAAGGCAGCGCCTTCAGGGCAAGAATTACCCAAAACTGACGCTCCCCGAACTTCTTCAAACATTCCAACACATAGCCACAAACAATACGAACATCCTGCACTTGGAATCGCTCAATTTGGAGTTTCCTAGCTCCAAATATCGCAAAACAAAAATGACCTCGGGCTGAAATGATTGTTGGTCTTAATTAAAAGACTAGACTTCCATCTCAAAAGTTGGATCTTGAGTCAGATGTTGGGGTCAGGATTCGGGGTTGGTCTAGGGTTGAGGGTTGAGGGTTGAGGTCAGGTCTCGAGTTAGGTGTCGGCATCGGTGTCAAGGTAGGGTCTTGTGTTGGGTCTCGAGGGTAGGGTTGAGGGTAGGTTGTTGGGGTCAAGGTCAAATCTTACATTAGGATTGGGGTTGGGTCTCGAGGTTGGGTGTCAGGGTCGGGGTTAGGTATCGAGTCAGGGTCAGGTTCGGGTGTCGAGGTAGGGTCTCGGGTCAGGTGTTGGGGTCGGGGTCGGGTCTCATTTTGGGTATTGGGTTTCTGGTCGAGTCAAGTATCGGGGTTAGGGTTGGTCTCGGGTCAAGGATTGGGATTGGGTCTCAAGGTTGGGTGTCGAGTCGAGGTTGGGGTTGGGGTTGGGTCTTGGGTCATGTGTCAGGTCAAGGTCGGGTCTAAGATTGGGGTCATGTTCGGTTCTTACGTCGAGGTCGGTGTCAGGGTCGGGGTAGGTCTTATTTTATAGTCTGGGGTGGGTCTCAGATCGAATGTCGAGCTTAGATTCCATCTCAAAGTTTGAATCTTGAGTCAGATATTGTGGTCGGGAGTCAGGCTTAGGTCTCGGGACGGGGTGAGGTCTCAGGTCGGGTTTCAAGGTCGGATCTCAGGTTGGGGTCAAGGTCAGGGTCAGGTCCCGAGTTAGAGTCGGAAGATGGGTCGGGAGTCGGGCTTGGGTCTCGGTTCAGGGTGGGGTCTCGGTTCAGGGTGGGGTCTCGGTCGGGGTCATGTTCGGTTCTCGGGTTGGGGTCGGGAGTCAGGTCTCGAGTCAGATTCGAGGTCGGGTCTCGGATCAAAGTTGGGGTTGGATTCCATCTCAAAAGTTACGTTGGATCTTGAGTCGGATGTTGGGGTCGGGAGTTGGGGTTAAGTCTTGGGTTGGGGTCAGGTCTCGGGTTGAGGTCTTGTTCAGGTTCAGGTGTCGAGATCATATTTCAGTTCAAATATCGTGTCTCTAGCACGGTTAGGTCCTAGGTTCGGTCTTGGGATCATTTCCTGATTCGGGTCATGGTCAGGGTCGGGTCCAGGTCAAATGTCGGGAGTATGGATAAGGTTCCAGATCGAGTGTCGGGATCAGGTGCTGGATCGATTATCGTGGTTGATTTTCAGGTCAGAAACTAATTTTCTAAAAAGTATTTTCTACTCTTTTAGCCAAAAATAAAAGATATTTTCTAAAAAAATATTTTTCATTCACCAATCATACATTAGAAAATATTTTTCACTCACCTACCAAATATGAGAAAATAAGTTAGAAACCAACTTATTTTCTTGGAGAACATTTTCCTTCATACCAAACACACCCATAGTTTTAAAAATGGAAAAGGGTCATATTTGCCCTTGTACTCTTAGAAAAGGGTTATACTTACCCTTCATTATACTTTTTGGTTATATTTGTCACTACCATCCAACTTTGGGTTCATATTTACCCTTTGAGCTGTTAAGTTCCACATTACCCCCTTTTATTTTAACCATATATAAATAAAATAATTTTCCGCCGAAGGGGGTTCGGATGAACCCCCTAACTGTATGGTGGCTCCGCCACTGCTTTTACGGGCAGCAGGGTAAGCACAAGCAGAGCAATGGCTCTTGCGGAGATGGAAACTCCGTCTTCCACACCTCACACATAGTGTGTGGGTCTTGTTCCTCCTCTTACCAAAGCTTCCTATTCCCAACCCCATTATGTTGCAGTTGCAGAAACCCTAGCAACCTCCTTTTGAGCTTTCTCAACTCGGGGTTTGGGTTTATGATATTGGGGGTGAGGTATAATACCATGTAGGAGCCACGTAAGAAAATCAACATTCGCCTCGTTGTTGCTAGAATCCATGGTGTATATATTAGTGATTCAATTAATTTTGGAGGTGCAAATAAGATATTATATAAATTATGACTCTTGTCCTAATTGTTGTCGTTTTATATTAAAAATAATTGACCATGGAATAATGGGAACACAATATAATTTTTTTTAATAGTAAGGTAATATTTCTTATATTATTAAATTAAATAGTATAAAAGAAATATTGTTTTTCGTTTTTGGTGATAATTAAATGGGGTGATGTGGAACTTAACAGCTCAAAGGGTAAATATGAACCCAAAGTTGGATGGTAAGGGCAAATATAACCAAAAAGTATAACGAAGGCTAAATATAACCCTTTTCTAAGAGTACGTGGGCAAATATGACCCTTTTCCATTTTAAAAATAGTTATAACTTTCTAAAATTTTAATTATGATCTCTCATCAATAATTTAAAGAAAATGTGGTCAAATCCATTGAAGTTTCAGCCAATTTCTCTCCTAATACTCTGACCTTTTCTTGATTAAATCCTGTAATAATATTCCAAGCAAATACAAAGCATGAAAATGACTGCACTTGCTTATTCTCACCTTCCTTCAAACGGAAAAGTAGCCATTCACATTATTTTCTAGAAATTTTTTATGTACTGAACGATTCTCGATATATAATTGACTGCAAAAAGTCCCCAATTCTCCTTGACACGGTCCACATTAAAATATATTTTAACGTATTTTTCCCTCTATTCCAATGAAACTAGTCCTTCCAAAATATAAGTTCCTATAAAAGGATCTTTAATGCACCGGAGAATCGGAGTATCAAAAATCACAACAAACAGATAATACGTACATCCCTAGACTGGTTATTATAGTATTTGGCTGGTTATTATAGTATTTGGCTGGTCATATACTGGATTCCAAAGGAGAAAGATGTTAATGATGAAAAAGAAGTTTTTCCAAGAAAATGGTGGATTAGTTCTACTGCAGCGACTCAAAGGGGAAGAGGGATCAAGTAATACTAACACAGTAAATATTTTCACAGCGGAAGAGCTACAAAGGGCAACTAATGACTTTGACAAAGATAGAGTTGTCGGTCAATGAGGTTTTGGAACTGTGTACAAAGGATATCTGAAAGATAATTGCATCGTTGCCATAAAAAAATCTAAGGTAATTGATCGCAATCAAATTGAACAATTCATAAATGAAGTCCTTGTCCTTTCCCAAATCAACCATAGAAATGTGGTTAAGCTCTTAGGTTGTTGCCTCGAGACGGAAGTTCCACTATTGGTGTATGAATTTATTAGCAATGGAACACTTTCTGAACACTTACATGATAAATTAAAGGCTTCTACTCTTTCTTTGGATATTCGTTTGAGAGTTGCTGCAGAAACTGCTGGAGTACTTTCCTACTTGCACTCAGCAGCTTACCCTCCTATCATTCATAGAGATATTAAGTCAGTCAACATTCTTCTAGACAAAAGCTACACCGCCAAAGTGTCCGATTTCGGAGCATCCAGGTTGGTTCCTGCTGATCAAACAGAGCTATCTACATTGGTTCAAGGAACGCTAGGATATCTAGACCCTGAGTACTTGCAAACGAGTCAACTCACTGAAAAAAGTGATGTATACAGTTTTGGAGTAGTGCTTGTAGAGCTGCTAACCGGTAGAAAGGCTCTATGTTTTGAAAGACCAGAAGAAGAGAGAAGTCTAGCTCAATATTTCATATCTTCAGTGGAAAAGGGTCATTTGTTCGATATTTTAGACGACAATATAGTCTGTGATGAGGGAAATGCAGGGCAATTGAAAAATGTTGCCGTGCTTGCACAAAGGTGCTTAAATGTTAAAGGAGATGATCGACCTACAATGAAGGAAGTTGCAGCAGAACTGGAAGCTGGATCGAGATTGAAGCACTCGTGGGCTCAAACTGATCAACATTCAGAGGAGATAGAGTCCTTATTGCACGACACTCAACCATTGGGATTTGGATATGAATATAGTGAGCACAGTGTCCATATTGATAGTATAACAAGCCATGTAACTTTACCATTTCCTGGAGGAAGGTGATCAATCATGCATGTTAATTTTGCTCAACAATACGAACTCAAAACGGCCACGGCTTCAACATGAATTTATTTGCATCTCTTTTATTTTTCGGAAGATAATTAATTTGTGTAACAAATTAATGTCAAGTGTACTAATTATGTATCTCAATAATAGTCGACACATTTTGATGTTCTTCTTACACTAGAATAGTGCCTTTTAAAATTGTTTTGTTGCTCAACTTATCATGTATTTTTGGTGCAAGGTCGTTAAAGAAAAAAAAATGGAAGTTGTTGATTTAAGCTGAAACTAATTTTGATGATCTACAAACATCTATATAAAAATCATGTCCTTAGCAAGTCTCAATAAGGAACTAGTAGTATTTATAATTGACAAAGACTAAAGAAGAATTAGTTCCTTAATTAGCAAATTTATTGGAGGAAGTGGGTTGCAGAAGTTCTATGCACACAGTGAAAGATTCAGGTCATTCGCAAAATGACTATAGATGGTTGTTGATCAGACGGGGTAAAACAGATTCAAAATGCAAGAAGGATTCTTTAAGAAATTTAGTTTACGAGATAAACGCGTAAATCAAAGAACACAAATTCAATATGAAAATATTGCTATGTTTGCACAAAGAGAAAGAATTTTTGAATTAGGAGAAGCCCACATTCAGACCTTTAATAAACTGTCTGATCCTCTCCTCCTCTGTGGGTAGTAGCTGTAGAGAATACTTGGATAAAGAATGGAATAGGTCATGATAAGTGTGACTGACAAACTCCCCTACTCTATACTGGTGAAATCATCACGTCTCCTCTCTCACAAGGTACGAGGAACATACTTCTCCAGAAAGATGTACTAAAACTAGGCAGGGGCTGACCTACATGGCTGCCAGGGGTTCACCCGAACCCCCTCGATAAAAACTTACACTGTATATATAGGGTAGATTTTCAATATTTTTGTATATATACTAATTTTGAACCACCTCAACCGTAGAAGAATCATAACCCATCTATAACTTAGCATTTTCCATCAGCTGGAAAATTACAAAATCCACTCCATATCTCTCCACTTCCCACATCTTATGGAGCCTCTCGTGATAGTCAATGCTAAACTCATAAGCATCCTCAGACTCAGTATCATAGAAAATAGGAGGCTTCATCTTGGTGAACCTCTATAATAGATCATGCTCCTCTTTAGTCATCACTGCTCTAGTCACATGCCTCAAAAACATACCTGAATTAGAAATTTGATCCATCCACAGAGCCATAGCTGCAACATGCTGAACTCCCAAAATCTAGTCTGCGGGAACAATTATGAGTTAGATACCAATTTGGATCACCATATAACAATTATAATCAAGTAGTAGCACGAAGGAAATAAAAAGTGAGTTTTCCTAGTAACCTATAGCCTCTCGAAGAGAAGTATAGACATTTCTGTACTATTTAGTAAGACTCTACTAGACCTATCTTAGTATGATTAGATCGACGAACCTAAAACTCTAATACCAACCTTGTCATGACCCAAAGCATCATGACTGGAAACCACACCAATCTGTTAGGACCGAAATTAATCAGGTGTCATGCGGAAGCTAACAAAGCAAACCTCGAAAGACCATGAGTAAGAAGACAAACAATAAATATACCAAAAGACACAAAGATTTAACGTGGTTCGGTCAATCAACCTATGTCCACAAAGGAGATAAGCAATTCACTATATAAACACGAGAGTACAAAATATAAAGATCAACAACCTGAACCAATTCACTCAAAATACAAGGAGGTTCACACAAGTGATAACGTATCATTTGTGTCCCACAAATTCTCCCCCTAACCAAAACTCTCAAAACCCCTAGGACTACATTGTGAATGTTGATTAAGTTAGAAGGAACAAATCTCTATTTATAGAGTCTCAAACCTTTTCCTACAAAAAAAGGACTAGACAATCCTAAACTTTTTCCTAAAAAGAAAACCTATTTATGGTAAGAAACTCAGGGCAATTAATACCCAACAAATCTCCCCCTTGGCCTGAATTTCAGACAAAATAAATTTGTTCCACCTTTTTCACATAATTTTCAACAGCTTACATCTTCTCTCTATAATATCCTCCATCAAATCTATGTCTCGACACAGAGAATCTCTCTGAAAAAATTTCTCCAACAAAAATATTGATTATTGTCAAATAGGTTGCGGCTAGAACTACACCCGTCAAGATGAACACCCCATTTTTAACCTGGCTCAACCATCGATTATCGAACCACTGAACCTGGTTTCATCATTGAACCACTAAACCTGGCTCTATTATTGAACCTGGCTCTGATACTACTTGTTAGGAACGAAATAACCTAGGTGTCATGCAGAAGCTTGGAAAGCAAACCTCGAAAGACCGTGAGTAAGAAGATAAATGAGAAATATATCAAATGACGTAAAGATTTAACGTGGTTCGGTCGATCGGCCTACGTCCACTAAGGAGATGAGCAATTCATTATATAAACACGAGAGTACAAAATATAGAGAGGAACAACATCAACCAATTCACTCGGAATACAAGGAAGTTAACACAAGTGATAACGTATCACTTGTGTCCCACAAAGTTTCCCCGTAATCAAAAATCTCAAAACCCCTAAGACTACATTGTGAATGCTGATTAAGTTAGAAAGAACAAGCCTCTATTTATAGAGTTTTAAACCTTTTCCTACAAGAAAAGGACTAGTCAATCCTAAACCCTTTCCTAAAAGGAAAACCTATTTATGGTAAGAAACTAGGGGCAATTAACCCCCATATGGGCTACCAACACTTAACGTCCTAACTTACACAACATCTAAGAATTCTAGTAAAAAAATAATAAGTACAACAATTAATACTAAGTCTCAAAAGAAATCAAATAAATAGCAGAAGTCTAAACTATTACATCTCTAGAATTCAAAAGTCACCATACTAAAATATTTAATTAAAAATGTCTAAGAGTAGAAAATGAATAAATACTAAGTAGTCTCAAGGTCTGAAAGGAAATACATCAAAATAAGGAAGATCTGCGGCAGTCCAGATGGAAGTAGCCCACCTCAGATCTGGAAATAACTACAACTAAATGCGGGGTCTAGTAGATGCCTCCGGATCATAGTCTACACTCAAAAGAAAGTGTAGGAGTAGCATCCCTACTAATACTATGTATAGGTAGACATCATATGCCGACTAAGATTAGTAATAGATGTATAATCACATTTATAAAGTAAGTAGACAGGTAATTACACATAGTCAAACACATAAGTCGCAATTCAATAGAGTCATCATAAATCACTAACAATTATATGTGTAAATAGATATAGTTACAAATCATCATATTTCTAACATATCACAATCCATTCACCAATGCACAGAGCAAGTACATAATATATGGACCAACATTCTGAAAGTATAACTCTAACCATTTATATAAGTATAAGTATGTATAAATATTAGTCCAACCAAACTATGCTATCAAGCCGGAGAGTACTAATCTGGGATCCAACTGGTCCTCGAACATGGCCTTGGGCCTGAGGATAATAAGCATAGCTCAAAGTATCATAACAAACCTATCGCTAAACGACAAGCGAAGGGATCAAGAAGAGCTTCCAAATTAGAAAAGGGGAGAAAAACTCAAGGATTGATGCCTTACCCCATTCACACCGCTCTAGTCTATGACTGAGCACAACTAGTGCCAACCTATGACTACGACGAGCCTCCAAAGTCTCAAACACCAACACACGGTCAACAAACCAAAATCAAGCCATACCGAGAGCAACTTACAACTACAAGGGTGAAAGTACACACTCTAAAGCATCTAAGGCTCAAACCTAAACTAAGGCCATAAATTACAGCTTCCAACTAGGATACACGTGCTAAGGCATACTACAAGCAAGGTTATATCCTAAACTAAGGATCTCTGTCACACCCCGAGCCTATACCCTGGACGTGGCAGGCACTCGAGAACCATTGCTGGTCCCCAAGAGAACCCTTGGCCTGACTGACTACTTAGCGGAAGACTTACTCAAGCAATAATAGGCTTAAAACATAATGAAATCCTTTAAAAGCAAGTACTCAACTCATAAAATCTGGAAAATACTTAAGAGCAATACTTATAGTTCATAAAACAACACAAAAGAAAGTAAATTATGAGGAACACCTCGACTCTATCTATCTATGAAGCCTCTACTATTAAAGAAGGATGTTGGGACAAGACCCACAACTCCTCAACAAAATTGCTACTAACAACTTATAAAACTGGAGTCCTCTAGAACCAAGGAGGCCTTACTCAAAAGCTGACAAGCGGATGAAGTGATCTCAACGGAACTCTTGTTGAGGATCCTAAGTACCTGTATCTGCATCATAAAAGATGCAGGTCGAATGACATCAGTACATGGAATGTACGAGTATGTAATATAGATGAATAACAAATAACTGAACTGAAACTCTGACAGTAACTCAATTGAAATATAATAGAACTGATGATGGAAAATCATTTACACTCTTACCAACAGAATGTGATAAAAGCATATACTGAACTGACCAGGCTGAAAGGATTACTCAACTCAACTCAACTCGACTCAACTCGACTCAACTCAACTCAACTCAACTCAACTCAATGTAAAGCTTCACAAAGTATAACATAATAACTCAAAGAAAATTATATGTGAAAATACAAAGAAAGTACTCTTTACTCTATTATGGAGTTTCTCTAATCGACAACCATCACAATGAGCTACGTGATGATACAACGTCTCGCCCACGCAACCAGAATTATCCTATACCTTGCCGGGGTCAAGAACCTCTCAACGAAGTGGATCCACTAAGCTCTCCCTGAAGGCAATAAAGAAATCATCTAAAAAGTATGAATCCTTTACCCATGTTGGCATACATGGTTTATGAGGACTTTGAGTTGTCTGAACTCCCCCATATCGGTGCTCAATACTACTCCCAATAATATATACTCATGCTCAAATGTATAAAACATAACTCTTTCTCAATTTGAGGTAATTACTCAAATGATCCTCTTAATAGATCGAGGTAATATTCGGAAACATCTCTGAACTTATAAACTCATTTGAAGATCAATGCTTCTCTCTTTTAAATGTAAATGTGTTATATTAGGGAATACTTAGTTCCCTTATACTCTTTTTCAATCGTGAATACAACTCTTCTCATTCTCATATTTACTTTCTCAAGACTTAATTCAAAACCATTGATAATTACAAAAGAATTCTCAAAATGACTCAAAAAGACCTCTTGAACTTCCCCCCTAAACTTAGTTTAGTTTGGAATGTAAATTAAGACATGTGAGTAGGATAACACATGAATTTTTAATGATAAATGGAGCTTATAGGATTTAATATAGAGTGGGAAAACATAGCCACAACTTAAAGGAACACACCCAAAAGAACGGACAAGAAATGGGCCACCCTGGCGACCCCTGGCGCACTGCTAGCGTGGGGCGCCAGGCCCCAAACTTCAGAAGAAAGTTTGGGGCACACTGCTGGCACGGGGCGCCAGGCCCCAAACTTCAGAGGAAACTCTCTGGCGCTATGGTGGCGCCCTACCTCACCCCCTGCCCAGAATGTTTGACGAATTTTCTTGCTCAATTCAATGTCCTAACTCATCTAGAATCGATTGGTTTCTTCCAAACTCTCTTTGATTCACAAACCCAACACAAAGCTATCTAAATCCAACTCAAATTCTATCAAGAAATACCACTCATTCGCAAAACCCTCACCTCAAGAACTCAAAACCTCCATTGATAAAGAATGAATCTTAAAACTTAAGAACTCTTCAAGAACATTTACATAAATGATTTTATGGGTTAATTAACGAAAGAATTACAGGATTGGCGTGAGGACGAACAAGTCCATCACTATGGGAAGCCTTACGTACCTGGTAAGAACAAAGGTTCTTGGCGAAATCAACGAATCTCGAAGAACGCTTGAAAACCCTCTTTTACTCTTCTTGAAACTTCGCCCTAATTTCTCTAAGTGTTTAGGAATGTGAATAGGTGATTTAGAATCTGACTAGACCCTTATTTGGGTGAGGAAAACCGTGGGTAGGCCTATTGGGGTAAGGAAAAGACCATACTACCCTTTCCTTAAACGGATGAAAAGCCTTAACTAGAGAGACTTCACTCAAATGGGCATAACTTTTTACTCCTAGCTTCAAATGGAGAAAACTTGGTGGCGTTGGAAAGAGGACTCAAATACCTTTGATTTGATATCTATGGGCCACATAACTCATTATGTGCTGAAATATATGATCGTTTGAAGTTGACCTAAGTAGAATCTTAATTCAAAACTCACTCGGTAGGGAAGCTTCCAACTCAAATTTGTGCTAGGGGATTCTAGTGTACTTAAATTGATACCCAAAACCATTTCCACACTAATGAATTGACCTTATAATCTAAGAACAATTAAGAATCACTCGGTACGACCTTATACACAATTCAAGAATGGTTCGAGTCTTAACTTAGAAACTTTCGGTGTTTTACAATCTCGACCCCCACAATACAAGTCTGACGCTTCTATGGGAGTCAAGAAACGATAGAATAACAGAAGGAGGGCTAATACCTGGCAATACAGTCCTAAATCACATGCAATTCATACTAAACATTATTTAAAAGTCCCAATCAAGAAAGTAGATTGAAGCCTACCTCGAAGCCGATCACATGCACTCAGAATCAACCACACAAGAGCTATCCACTTCTGAAATGCCTCTGAATACTGCCACGCTATCAAATTATTTATCAAAATTTTAAAACAGATGTTTAGACACTAAATTCACAAAAATTAGAGACAGACCCAAAATCAAGTCAAAACAGGAATGTGGAACCCGCATCAGGAATCCCAAAATTGACTCTATCAAAAGGTCCCAAATGACTTACCAAACTTGTATCCTGAAATGCGACACAATTTGATGCTCGGAACAGCCCAAACCAACACATGCACAAAAATTGCCATTTAAAGAGACAAGGCAGCGCCTTTAGGGCAAGAATTACCCAAAACCAACGCTCCCCGAACTTCTTAAAACCTTCCAACACATAGCCACAAACAATACGAACATCCTGCACTTGGAATCGCTCAATTTGGAGTTTCCTAGCTCCAAAAATTGCAAAAAAAAAAAATGACCTCGGGCTGAAATGACTGCTGGTCTTAATTAAAAGACTAGACTTCCATCTCAAAAGTTGGATCTTGAGTCAGATGTTGGAGTCAGGATTCGGGGTTGGTCTCGGGTTGAGGTCGGGTCAAGGGTTGAGGTCAGGTCTCGAGTTAGGTGTCGGCATCGGTGTCAGGGTAGGGTCTTGTGTTGGGTCTCGGGGGTAGGGTCTCGGGTAAGGTGTTGGTGTCAAGGTCAAATGTTACATTAGGATCGGGGTCGGGTCTCGAGGTTGGGTGTCAGGGTAGGGGTTGGGTATCGAGTCGGGGTCAGGTTCGGGTGTTGAGGTAAGGTCTCGGGTCAGGTGTTGGGGTCGGGGTCGGGTCTCGTTTCGAGTATTGGGTTTCTGGCCGAGTCAAGTATCGGGGTTAGGGTTGGTCTCGGGTCAAGGATTGGGGTTGGGTCTCAAGGTTGGGTGTCGAGTCGAGGTTGGGGTTGGGGTTGGGGTCGGGTCTTGGGTCATGTGTCGGGTCAAGGTCGGGTCTAAGATTGGGGTCATGTTAGGTTCTTACGTCGAGGTCGGTGTCAGGGTCGGGGTCGGTCCTATTTTATAGTCGGTGGTGGGTCTCGGATCGAATGTCGAGGTTAGATTCCATCTCAAATTTTGAATCTTGAGTCAGATGTTGTGGTCGGGAGTCAGGCTTAGGCCTCGGGACGGGGTGAGGTCTCAGGTCGGGGTCATGTTCTGGCCTTGGGTTGGGGTCGCGTCTCGGGTCGGGTTTCAAGGTCGGATCTCTGGTTGGGGTCAGGGTCAGGTTCAGGGTCAGGTCTCGAGTTAGAGTCGAGTTGGATCTTGAGTCGGATGTTAGGTCGGGAGTCGGGCTTGGGTCTCGGTTCAGGGTGGGGTCTCGGTCGGGGTCATGTTCGGTTCTCGGGTTGGGGTCGGGAGTCAGGTCTCGAGTCAGATTCGAGGTCGGGTCTCGGATCAAAGTTGGGGTTGGATTCCATCTCAAAAGTTACGTTGGATCTTGAGTCGGATGTTGGGGTCGGGAGTTGGGGTTAAGTCTTGGGTTGGGGTCAGGTCTCGGGTTGAGGTCTTGTTCAGGTTCAGGTGTCGAGATCATATTTCAGTTCGAATATCGTGTCTCTAGCACGGTTAGGTCCTAGGTTCAGTCTTGGGATCATGTCCTGATTCAGGTCATGGTCAGGGTCGGGTTCAGTTCAAATGTCGGGAGTATGGATAAGGTTCCAGATCGAGTGTCGGGATCAGGTGCTGGATCGATTATCGGGGTTGATTTTCAGGTCAGAAACTAATTTTCTAAAAAATACTTTCTACTCTTTTAGCCAAAAATAAAAGATATTTTCTTAAAAAATATTTTTCATTCACCAATCATACATTAGAAAATATTTTTCACGCACCTACCAAATATGAGAAAATAAGTTAGAAACCAACTTATTTTATTAGAGAACATTTTCCTTCATACCAAACACACCCATAGTTTTAAAAACGGAAAAAGGGTCATATTTGCCCTTGTACTCTTAGAAAAGGATTATATTTGCCCTTCAATATTTTTTTTGGTTATATTTGTCACTACCACCCAACATTGGGTTCATATTTACCCTTTGAGTTGTTAAGTTCCACATCACCCCCTTTTATTTTAACCATATATAAATAATATAATTTTCTGCCGAAGGGGGTTCGGATGAACCCCCTAACTGTAAGGTGGCTCCACCACTGCTTTTACGGGCAGCAGGGTAAGCACAAGCAGAGCAATGGCTCTTGCGGAGATGGAAACTCCGTCTTCCACACCTCACAACATAACTGTAGTGTGTGGGTCTTGTTCCTCCTCTTACCAAAGCTTCCTATTCCCAACCCCATTATGTTGCAGTTGCAGAAACCCTAGCAACCTCCTTTTGAGCTTTCTCAACTCGGGGTTTGGGTTTATGATATTGGGGGTGAGGTATAATACCACGTAGGAAAATCAACAGTCGCCTCGTTGTTGCCAGAATCCATGGTGTATATATTAGTGATTCAATTAATTTTGGAGGTGCAAATAAGATATTATATAAATTATGACTCTAGTCCTAATTGTTGTCATTTTATATTAAAAATAATTGACCATGGAATAATGGGAACACGATATAATATTTTTTTAATAGTAAGGTAATATTTCTTATATTATTAAATTAAATAGTATAAAAGAAATATTGTTTTTCGTTTTTGGTGATAATAAAATGGGGTGATGTGGAACTTAACAACTCAAAGGGTAAATATGAACCCAAAATTGGATGGTAAGGGCAAATATAACCAAAAAGTATAACGAAGGCTAAATATAACCCTTTTCTAAAAGTACATGGGCAAATATGACCCTTTTCCGTTTTAAAAATAGTTATAACTTTCTAAAATTTTAAATATGATCTCTCATCAATAATTTCAAAGAAAATGTGGTCAAATCCATTGAAGTTTCAGCCAATTTCTCTCCTAATACTCTGACCTTTTCTTGATTAAATCCTGTAATAATATTCCAAGCAAATACAAAGCATGAAAATGACTGCACTTGTTTATTCTCACCTTCCTTCAAACGGAAAAGTAGCCATTCACATTATTTTCTCGAAATTTTTTATGTACTGAACGATTCTCGATATATAATTGACTGCAAAAAGTCCCCAATTCTCCTTGACACGGTCCACATTAAAATATATTTTAACGTATTTTTCCCTCCATTCCAATGAAACTAGTCCTTCCAAAATATAAGTTCCTATAAAAGGATCTTTAATGCACTGGAGAATCGGAGTATCAAAAATCACAACAAACAGATAATACGTACAACCCTAGTCTCCTTTAATAATAATGACTCCTAATTATGTGATGATAATTGGTCTGATAACATTAACTTTCTTTTCACTATCTTTAGGTGATGATGTTATGTTACCAAGACACAACAATCTCATAGCCAAACCTAACTGCAATGAAAGTTGTGGGAATGTCAACATCCCTTTCCCATTTGGGGTTACCCAAGATTGCATTCTACACGATCAGTTCCTTGTCACTTGTAATTACTCCTTTCAACCTCCCCAGCCTTTTTTAGGAAACAGCGATATTGAAATCACAAGCATATCTCTCACTGGGCAGCTTGACGTCTTACAATTCATATCTAGAGATTGTTATAGTGCTGGGCAAAGCACGATAAAGAACAGGCCATGGATAAGATTACCACCATTGCTTAGTGTGAACTACACGGCAAATAAGTTCATCGCAGTTGGCTGTGACACATACGCCATCGTTCGGGGTAATTATCACAAGTATAATCCTAATATCAGTGATTCCTACATAACAGGATGCATGTCCATATGCAAAAGTATTGATGCTGCTGCTGATGGTGATTATACCTCATGTTCTGGGGTCGGTTGTTGCCAGACATCCCTCCCTAACGGAGCACGTAATGTCACCATACGACTAAGTAGCTATTATAATCATACAAATTTGACGAACAACCCTAGCTGCAGCTATGCTTTTGTGGTAAAAGAAGCTAATTTTAGCTTTTCTAAGAGTTACCTCAGCAGTTTGCAGAAAGCAGAGAAGCTTCCTCTTGTGCTAGATTGGGCAATTGGTGAAGAAACATGTGAAATAGCTAAGAGAAACTCGAATACATACGGATGTAAGAGTAAAAACAGTGATTGTCATGATAATTCAAATGGATATAGATGTTCCTGCTTGCAAGGATATGATGGGAATCCATACCTGAAAGATGGATGTCAAGGTATAATTCAATTACATTTCTTCTGACTTTAACCTCAAAATTAACTCTTTTTGTTTTTTTTTAATTAGTGCAGCTGAATTTTGAAATGAAATCAACTTTTTCGCAATTGAATATTTTACGATATATATGTTTGTGCTCTACGAGTCTGCAGATATCAACGAATGTATAGATCGGAAATCAGATAATAGATGTGCCAAAGATGCCATTTGCCACAATACAGAAGGAAATTATACATGTATATGCCTTCCAAATTTCAGTGGTAATGGTATTGAATGCAGTCGTGACAATCCTCAGAGCAAAATTCATAATATTTATCTTGTTATAGGTAACTTTCTTAACTTCTTTCATATTCTGCTTCGGCTATTAACAATTTAAAATATTTAAAAGGAGTATGTCTAATACAGAGAAAGAGTTCTTTCATGTACGTATACGTTAGTAATATATCATTATTACAGACATTATAGCAGGGGTTGCTTTAATGGTTATTATAGTATTTGGCTGGTCATATACTGCATTCCAAAGAAGAAAGATCTTAATGATGAAGAAGAAGTGTTTCCAAGAAAATGGTGGATTAGTTCTATTGCAACGACTCAAAGGGGAAGAGGGATCAAGTAATACTAACACAGTAAAGATTTTCACAGCGGAAGAGCTACAAAGGGCAACTAATGACATTGACAAAGATAGAGTAGTGCTTGTAGAGCTCCTAACCGGTAGAAAGGCTCTATGTTTTGAAAGACCAGAAGAAGAGAGAAGTCTAGCTCAATATTTTATTTCTTCAGTTGAAAAGGGTCATTTGTTCGATATTTTAGACGACAATATAGTCTGTGATGAGGGAAATGCAGGGCAATTGAAAAATGTTGCCGTGATTGCACAAAGGTGCTTAAATGTTAAAGGAGATGATCGACCTACAATGAAGGAAGTTGCAGCAGAACTGGAAGCTGGATCGAGATTGAAGCACTCGTGGGCTCAAACTGATCAACATTCAGAGGAGATAGAGTCCTTATTGCACGACACTCAACCATTGGGATCTGGATACCAATATAGTGAACACAGTTTCCATATTGATAGTGTAACGAACCATGTAACTTTACCATTTCCTGGAGGAAGGTGATCAATCATGCATGTTAATTTTGCTCAGAAAACGGCCATGGCTTCAACATGAATTTCTTTTTCTCTTAGGTATGTTAGAAATATGAAATAAGTTTGATTTAGTTGCATCTCTTTTATTTGTCCAGACATAATAAATTTGAGTAACAAATTAATGTCAAGTGTACTTATTTATGTTTCCCAGTATAATAGTCGACACATTTTGATGTTCTTCTTACACTTGAACGGTTCCTTTTATTGCATGTATTTTTGGTGCAAGGTCGTTAAAATTAAAAAAAATGATAGTTGTTGATGTAAGTTGAAACTAATTTTGATGATCAACAAACATCTACTCTCGTATGAAGCACCACATTGATCCTATTGATCTTACGCTATTCACAAAAATATACAACTTATTCTTAGCAAATAACATTCATTGAAAGAAGAGAGAGTGTGCGGGTGTGAGAGAGAGTTTACTTTATGAGACTCAACTGGTCAACTAAAGAACTTGTTCAAGAGGAACCTGCTGCTTTAGTTCTTGAGTTGATTAAGGTAGAGTCTTGTGTTCGATAATTACAACCTATTTACTTTCATAGAAGTATTATAACTATGATGCTAGATCATAATTTTTTTCTCCGTTGAGCAAAGAGTTTTTCACAATAAAAATTCTTGTGTTTTTATATTTCGCAAATTTACTTCTTTTTAATTAATGTCTGAACTGGTTCTTCAGCACAATAGATGGTAACTAGAATAATAATTGGTATCATAGCAAGATCTTTCAAGTAACATTAACACCTTGAAAAGATTTAAGATGGTTGTATGACCACCTAGAGTTCAAGAAGACAATCAAGCACAAGAACCTTCAACAAAAAATATTATGAATTTTGGAAAGCAATGATGCATGATTTCATAATAGGAGAAAACTTGGAGATTTGGGACATCATCATAGACTGCCCAAAGGTTTCCATGGACAGGGATAGTAAAGGTAATGAAAGTATTCCTAAGTCTAAGGCACATATGAAGTATTGATAATTTGCATCGTTATTATCATAAATGCGAGTCCCATGAAACGTGGATCAATTGTTCACATGTATCATGGTTTATTACATATAACTTAAAAGAAAATGTGGGAACCATAGTGTGAAATGATGCTATTCTAGTGTATGTATGAAGTATTGATAATCACCGGAGCGATCCATCGACAGGTATCATAGTCTATTCATGTATGATCCGCATAGTAAACATAGGAGCTTAATGATTAAATCAAATAACTGTTGGAAAACTATATGCACAACGGAAGCATACCAGAATCATACTACTTACATGAATAAAAGATAACCAATAACCAATATATTTATGCTCGAACACATAAACTTGCTAAAATTTAATTCAATAATTACCTCTTGAAGCGTGAGCATCTACCTTCCAGCAAATCCATATATTGAATGAAACTTATCTGCACACTAGCGTCTAAGTCATTTATTCCGGATAGAACTTCAAGGTTGGTTAAAGGATGGACATAATGGTTCATTGAAAGTGAAGTCACTACCAAACACACCCATAGTTTTAAAAACGGAAAAGGGTCATATTTGCCCTAGTACTCTTAGAAAAGGGTTATATTTACCCTTCATTATACTTTTTGGTTATATTTGTCACTACCATCCAACTTTGGGTTCATATTTCACCCCATTTTATTATCACCAAAAACGAAAAACAATATTTCTTTTATACTATTTAATTTAATAATATAAGAAATATTACCTTACTATTAAAAAAAATTATATCGTGTTCCCATTATTCCATGGTCAATTATTTTTAATATAAAATGACAACAATTAGGACAAGAGTCATAATTTATATAATATCTTATTTGCACCTCAAAAATTAATTGAATCACTAATATATACACCATGGATTCTGGCAACAACGAGGCGACTGTTGATTTTCCTACGTGGCTCCTACGTGGTATTATACCTCACCCCCAATATCATAAACCCAAACCCCGAGTTCAGAAAGCTCAAAAGGAGGTTGCTAGGGTTTCTGCGACTGCAACATAATGGGGTTGGGAATAGGAAGCTTTGGTAAGAGGAGGAACAAGACCCACACACTATGTGTGAGGTGTGGAAGACGGAGTTTCCATCTCCGCAAGAGCCATTGCTCTGCTTGTGCTTACCCTGCTGCCCGTAAAAGCAGTGGCGGAGCCACCTTACAGTTAGGGGGTTCATCGAACCCCCTTCGACGGAAAATTATATTATTTATATATGGTTAAAATAAAAGGGGGTGATGTGGAACTTAACAGCTCAAAGGGTAAATATATCATTATTACAGGTCTTACAATATGAGGAAGGTGATCAATCATGCATGTTAATTTTGCTCAGCAACACGAACTCAAAACGGCCACGGCTTCAACATGAATTTATTTGCATCTCTTTTATTTTTCGGAAGATAATAAATTTGTGTTACAAATTAATGTCAAGTGTACTAATTATGTATCTCAATAATAGTCGACACATTTTGATGTTCTTCTTACACTAGAATAGTTCCTTTTAAAATTGTTTTGTTGCTCAGCTTATCATGTATTTTTGGTGCAAGGTCGTTAAAGAAAAAAAAATGGAAGTTGTTGATTTAAGCTGAAACTAATTTTGATGATCTACAAACATCTATAAAAAAATCATGTCCTTAGCAAGTCTCAATAAGGAACTAGTAGTATTTATAATTGACAAAGAACTACAGAAGAATTAGTTCCTTAATTAGCAAATTTATTGGAGGAAGTGGGTTGCAGAAGTTCTATGCACACAGTAAAAGATTCAGGTCATTCGCAAAATGACTAGAGATGGTTGTTGATCAGACGGGGTAAAACAGATTCAAAATGCAAGAAGGATTCTTTAAGAAATTTAGTTTACGAGATAAACGCGTAAATCAAAGAACACAAATTCAATATGAAAATATTGCTATGTTTGCACAAAGAGAAATAATTTTTTAATTAGGAGAAGCCCACATTCAGACCTTTAATAAACTGTCTGATCCTCTCCTCCTCTGTGGGTAGTAGCTGTAGAGAATACTTGGATAAAGAATGGAATAGGGCCTCAGAAACAGACCTCAGCCATAGCTGCAACATGCTGAACTCCTAAAAACTAGTCTGCAGGAACAATTATGAATTAGATACCAATTTGGATCACCATATAACAATTATAATCAAGTAGTAGCACAGCCCCGAAGGAAATAAAAAGTGAATTTTCCTGGTAACCTATAGCCTCTCGAAGAGAAGTATAGACATCTCTATACTGTTTAGTAAGATTCTGCTAGACCTATCTTAGTACGATTAGATCGACGAACCTAAAACTCTAATACCAACCTTGTCATGACCCAAAGCATCATGACTGGAAACCACACCAATCCCCCTATGGGATACCAACACTTAACATCCTAACTTACCCAACATCTAAGAATTCTAGTCAAAAAATAATAAGTACAACAAGTAATACTAAGTCTCAAAAGAAATCAAATAAATAGTAGAAGTCTAATAAACTATTATATCCCCAGAATTCAAAAGTCACCATATTAAAACATTTAATTAAAAATGTCTAAGAGTAGAAAATGAATAAATACTAAGTAGTCTCAAGGTCTGAAAGGAAATACATCAAAATTAGGAAGATGTGCGGCAGTCCAGATGGAAGTAGTTCACCCTCAGATATGAAAATAACTCAGCTAAATGCAAGGTCTAGTAGACGCCTCTGGATCATAGTTTGCACTCAAAAGAAAGTATAGGAATAGCATCCCTACTAATACTATGTATTGGTAGACATCATATGCCGACTAAGATTAATAACAAATATATAATCACATTTATAAAACAAGTAGACATGTAATTCCACATATATAGTCAAACACATAAGTCACAATTCAATAGAGTCATCATAAATCACTAACAATTATATGTGTAAATAGATATAGTTAGAAATCATCATATTTCTAACATATGACAATCCATTCACCAATGTACAGAGTAAGTACACAGTATATGGACCAACACTCTGAAAGTATAACTCTAACCATTTATCACATATATATATCATCATATCATATATTATTATAAGTGGGAAGATCCTAATCTCAAAATTGAATTACCATTTTGCCCTTACATTATAGTTAAATTAAATATTAATTAAATAATAAGTTTTATTGTGTTTATGATGGTTGAAACGTTTCTTTTCACAATGTATTGAAAAGACTACTGCACTTCTAAATTTCAGTTTTTTTATAGCGTTGATTACATATTATTATTACTTCTCTTCATAAAAAATCATAGTTGAAATTCTTTATAAAAATAAAATAATTTGCCAATGTTGAAGATTGAAGAAGAGTTTATGATAAGGCAGAGATAAATCAGGTGTGGAGCAATATATATTCGATGGGTGTCAACCAGCACTCCTTCGTCGGAAAATTACATTGCATAACTAGGTAAAAATATTATTTTATTGATATTCCTTAATTTTTATGCAATTTTACTTGTTTTATGTTTTAACAGTACTTCTTATTGAAAATTTTAACTCTGCCATACAGAGATAGAAAGGAAAAGATAGCTTGCATGGAGGTAAAAAAATTAACAGAAAGGGACATCAAGATCCATGTTGCCAATCCGCTTCCGCTATTTTATTTTTTTCCTTGAAAGTGTATTTTTTTTATTTTCCGTTCCTCTTGACCGGAGATTAAAACAATCTAACCATATGATAAGTAAAACAAATTCAACCAGCACTCCCCTATCAATAGATTATATCATTCGATTAATTTCCAGAATATTATACTATTATTTTTGTTACATGATTGTGACTTTTTTTTTTCAGACTGAAAATAGGTGAATGGATTTATATGTAGATGCAAAATTTCCCTATTTTATTTTTTTGGTGATTTTGTAATACTATTATTTTGCGGATTATTCTAATTTCTATTTGTGTTTTTCTCTTCTTTTTTTATTTTTTATTTTGGACTCTAATAGGCATGAACTTTCTTGAATTGAAAGCATGTTTTTTCAGGTATAAAGGTTTTGTATCAATCATTTTCTATTTTTTTTCTTTTAAAAAATAATAACTTATAATAATAATTGTATGAACAATTCCTTTTTAGATATTATGATATTTTAATATATAAATAAGGTAAAGTGGCAGCTCTTTATGGCCTAACAAATTATTTATCTTTTATCTCTTTTTTTGAACCTTTTTCTTCATTCTTTTCTTTAATTTATTTGTTTAATATAATTTTTAAAAATCATATTATATTTACTACATCTAATTATATTTCATGAGTTACAAAAACTTTCATCTATTTACCTTCTCTACTTAAATATCATACCTCCTCAACTCCCTTATATAAAATTTTATAGTTAAATCAATCTATAAACAATCATCTTGGAGTTGTTGGATGTTCATTTCCATTTTCTCATTCTTCTTTTTAATTATCATATCTTTTCTTCTTCTTTTGATATTTTCCTTTATTTTTTCATAGATCATGTGTTTAATCATCAAAAAAGAGGACATAAAGAGATGTTGTGATAATATGACCATCACTTTGATGAACATAAATATATTACAGAATTTCTTCTTGTGTCATAATAGGCAAACACAAATTTACCAAGATTAAGAACGAAGTTTGATGACGATGTAATATATAATATACAATATACAAGAAAGAAATGATTAGATTAGTTTAGTTTGTGATAATATATATTGTTGCTTATTTTAGTATTTTAATTAATTATTTCAAATACAAGATTTTATTACGAAGTGTAAGCCTAAACAATTCAATATTTTATCATTCCGCCTCATTGGTTGATCCAAAAGTTATTGACAAAGGCCAGACATTTTGTTTAATAATTTTGTTTTCTGATGTATAAATTTTAGACTTTTAAGTTTAGAATATTCTAAATTATACAATGAAATTTTCATTTTATCATGTTAATTCTCGATTATTTTGATTATTAAAAGTGAACAACTCCAAATTGTAAAATTGGATTATCATTTTGCTCCTATATCAAATCAAAATGTTATAAAATATATACTTTTACATAAAAGTGAAATTACCGCTACAAATTTTCAGATAAATTAAAATTATAAATTATTTTTTATTTTAATTTCTATCAATTATCTCAACAACTTCACTTTATAGATTAGTTTCCACGATGATGCATTGCTTACTTTGAATGCAATAATGACTAAATAATGGCTTAGGAGAATAATTCATTGTAGAAGTGTATTTGATTTAATGTATTCTTATTAAATACTAAATAATGGCTTGACTATTTACATTCGGATGAATTATAGATACTGACTCACATTTAACATAAATCTTTACATAAATTTTCAGTTACGAAAGAGTGAATAAATAGGGGCATTAGGCTCCATTTCATCACACTCCCAACTTCTTCACAACAATCACAGAAATATGACATATTCACATAAGAATAGAATATCGTCCTTTCCTCCTAAAATATTAAGAATATGGCGTTGAAGTTGATATTTATTTTCTTTCATATAAAATAATTTCTCTCTAATTGTATGTTATGGTGGTTTGAAATGCAGATTTAGGGTGCTAGCTTTTTAAAATTACTCCTACAGTTATACTACTAAAAGAAAGGTTAATATTTCGTTTACACTTTAATATCTTTATATGTATTATGTTTGTGCTTAATTCTGTGTAAGATTTTAGATTTGATGTGTTTAGACTTTAGAGCTATTTGTAGTAACACTAATCTTGGGAATTTTGGTACAACTCATATTTTATCATGTCATGTTGTCGTTGTACAAATAGCCACATATTTATTATCTGATTACACATTGCACCTATATAACTAAATTTAATTGTTCTTACAAGTTTAGACAATTCCTAATATTTTGTATTGAACGATCAAGTCATTTGAATTTATTTCAAAAAATATATATTAACAGTATTGGGACACACGAGTAACGCAAGTGCTCAGAAACTAGTTATACTAAAAGTGGGAAGCCTCTATGTCAAAAGTTGAATTACGAATACGTTGGCACTAACTCACATAAATTTTGTATTGATATTCTTAGTTATTTTTCGGGTTTATACGATGAAACTTCTTTTAGGGTCATGGATTGTAATATTATTTGTGTTTTACATACTTTTCACTAATATTTCACACAGTTATCTTGCCGAAAGTCCCTTTTTATTTTGTATATATTTGTGCTTTATTTTCTGGCTTTGTATTTTATAATAGATTTGTTGGGTTGCAATTATTTTTGTCTTTTGATGATAATCTCTTGAATTGTTTATCAAAAGTTTTTCCTTTTGTAATTTTGTGCTTTAATAGAGTAGATTTGGATTACATTATGAAATGGCAATTTTTGTATTAAGATTACATAGGCTTGAAGATATGTTGCATGAAGGATATATGAAGACGTCTACACAAAAATTGAAACTCTTAGACTCAAAAAAATAATAATTAAGTCATTGGTCTCACACTATCTTTATAGTTTATTTGGTACAAATAATTAGTAAAATAACATCAAAAGCAAGTAAGATTATTATTTTCCATAAAAGTTGTGCTCTTCACAATTGTCAAGACGGGTAACTACAAACTAAGAAATCTATTTGACATTAACAAGAGTCTGGTGATAGCTTGGGCTTAGCACCAAACGGTTGTTTGATATATCCCCTGTATTCTCCAATTTAAATTTCCGATTTAGTTGCATGGTCTCTCCTGGAAATATTACCAATCCAATCAAATAGTTAGAAAAGTATCACATTCATAGAACTTTTTTTTTAATTTTGTCTTTTATTACTCAATATGTGTTGCAATAATCTTAGATGATTATGTAAAATCTTGTACAAAATAACTTGGGATACATGTGCAACGCACGTGTCCAAAAACTAGTATGAGTATAAGTATGTATAAATATAAGTCCAACCAAACTATGCTATCAAGGCAGAGAGTACTAATCTGGGATCCAACTGGTCCTCGAACACAGCCTCGGGCCCAATAATAATAAGCATAGCACAAAGGATCATAACAAGCCTATCGCTAAATGACAAGCGAAGGGATCAAGAGGAGCTTCCAAATCAGAAAGGGGGAGAAAAACTCAAGGATTGACGCCTTACCCCATTCACACAACTCTAGTCTATGACTGAGCACAACTAGTGCCAACCTACGGCTACGATGAGCCTCCAAAGTCTCAAACACCAACACACAGTCAACAACCCAAAATAAAGCCATATCGAGAGCAACTTACAACAACAAGGGCGAAAGTACACACTCTAAAGCACCTAAGGCTTAAACCTAGACTAAGGCCATAAATTACCGCTTCCAACTAGGATACACATGCTAAGGCATACTACAAGCAAGGCTACAACCTACACTAAGGACCCTGACCCCCACAACACAAGTCCGACTCTCCTACGAGAGTCAAGAAATGATAGAATAACAAAAGGAGGGCTAATACCCAACAAATACAATCCTAAATCACATGCAATTCATACTAAACATTATCTAAAAGGCCCAATCAAGAAAGTAGACCGAAGCCTACCTCGAAGCCGATCACGCGTGCTTCGAATCAACCACACAAGAGCTATCTACTTCTGGAATGCCTCTGAATACTGCCATGCTATCAAATTATTGATGACAATGCCAAAACAGATGTTTAGACACTAAATTCGCAATAATTGGAGACAAACCCAAAATTGAGTCAAAATGAGAATATGAGACCCGCACTGAAAGTCCCAAAATTGACTATGTCAAAAGTTTCCAAATGACTTACCAAACTTGTATCCTGAAATGGGACACAATTCGATGCTCGGAATAGCCTAAACGAACACATGCACAAAAATCACCATTTAAAGAGACAAGGCATTCCCTTTGGAGTGAGAATTACTCAAACCGATGCTCCCTGAACTGCTCTGAACCTTCTAACACATAGCTATGAATAATACGAATATCCAACACTTGGAATCACTCAATTTGGAGTTTCCTAGCTCCCAAAATTACAAAAACAACAAATGACCTCAGGCTGAAATGGTTGCTGGTCTGAATTAAAAGACCATACTTCACAAGCCATCACGATAACGGCCCTAAAAAAAAAGACCTTCGCGAATGCGGAGGAGAGCCTCGCGAACGCAAAGGGATAGGACCCCATGCCCTCGTGATCGCGGCGCTAGGCCTCGCGATCATGCAGTACGGACAGCGAAGATCCATGAACGCGGGTCCCAGGGGTCACGAGCGCAATGAGTAAATTGAGCTGCACTAGCCGATGCATATCGGCCAGTTTGCTCAACTAGAAAATCTCTGTCGAGGTGCCCGAGATTTGTTCGAAACCCCAGGCGCCCAAACAAGATATGCTGCCCCACCGAATTTGGCATTCCAGACTCAACGAAACCATCAGAACTTTCATCCGAGGAGATATCAATGAAAAGTAGGTCCCACACCCAAGTTTCATTTTAAGCTAAAATTCACAAGAGGAGATTAGAAGCCTCAGGAACCACATGAAAGGTTATTCTAGACCAAACTCGACATTCCAGAGCTAACCACATTGACATAATTCTCATCTGAGCATGTTTACCAAGAATGTTGACCGAAGTCAAATCTTGGGCAAATCTTCTAAAGTTAAAATGCCTAACAACACAAACAAGCACCAGGAGTCTCTTGGCACGAACCAACCATGTCCCTAGCCTAAAATGGCCCTTCCAATGCTGATGGAACCGTCATAATGCAATTCAGAGGCCGTCTTCGTGAGCTTTTCACAAAAGTCAACCGTTCAAGTTTCAAAGGCTTCAAAATACTAGAACTTGCATAAAACACAAATGAATGACCGGGCAATCAAACTCTCAATCTCAGCAAGTGATAAATGACTTGGGATCGATACAGGAAAGCTTAAAGCGCTTAAAAGATTAGAAAACAGAGGAAATAACCTGGAGGGTCAGTACAACATCCACTAGTAAAAGGACTTTCATCCAAGAAAGTAGATGGACAATTACAGCCTAAAGGCACGAAAAGATGAGGATATCGGGCCTACATGCCCTGCCAGACCCTCAGGCACCGTCTCGGATCGAACGATGCCAACACAGAACTCAAACTAAGAGGAAAATCCTCAAGTTCACTTTGAAACTCGAAAAACTCCTTCATTTCCTTTTTTGGGCTCCAACTCTCTCCCAACATAACTAAACATGACTGAAACAGCCAGATTCATCTGAGAAAATGAACACTCCACCGAAACCACTGAATCAAGCAAACACAGGACAATGGCAAAAGTAAGCCAACTCACAAATCAAAATACTTACCTTATGCTCCAAATCTAGCATCTTTTAACAATCAAGAGTGTTTTGTCGGTCCTTAGCTATCTTGAACATATCCAGCACCATCTGAAACCTGCCTACAAACCCACACAACACAACCCTTAGGAGAACTACATGTTATGCCTGAACATCAAGGAACGACTACCGCCAAAAAAGGAACTCAGCCCAGGGTAAAGCCCAAAATCCACTCCTAACTCTCAAAAACTAACATTCTCAACTAGAACACAACCTTTTGAAGCTAAGATCTTTCCTCCAAAGGAGCTTTTAAAAATTCGACACTATGAGCCCAAAAGCTACTATACCATCGAAAATCTGAACCAACCACCCTAGTCTAAGGAAAACGAAGCCGGTAGGCAGCATATGAACATAGTTAACTAGCCAGTGGTGGCCCAAGGGAACAAACTTCCATCATGAACCACACAAGCTACCAAGCAATATTAAAGCAAACCCTGCATCCTGAACAAGAACCAAATCATAGATTCCACGAATTACTTTGACCCTATCCTGAAGGTAGACCTTCTAAGCAAATTACCATTCTCCAACGAAAGCTAAAGTTTGAAGTCACCAATGAACAACACCACTTCAACTCCAAATCACCAACAAACTTCAAGAGCTATCATCACAATCACCGAGAAACAAAGAAAGCAGTAACAAGGCATAATAAGTAATCATACCTCCTAATTCCAGCTAGCCATAACCAAACTCTAGGACCACCAGAAGAAGACGAGTCTGAAAAGACCGAACGAGCGAAAACACAGCTTCACAACTGAGAATAAGACTAAGGCAAAGCGAGGAAGCGGTCAACCAAGACTATCACAGAACTACAAAAGGCCAAACTATCCCTCACACAACTCTGACAACTACAATCTACCACTATTACTCCAAAACGACGGCACACAACTAAGGCAACCTCCTAAGCCGACTAGGCCCAACAACACAACACACAAACCTCAAATCGGGCAAAGCTGGTCTAGCCACCTATCTAACAAGGATCAGCATTATAACGAGAACACACTATAAAATCCACAAAGGCAAAAGCATGGGGAGTTACTCAACCACTACTCCCAATTAAAGAAACACCACCTAGTTGATCTCCTACTAAAAGAAATCAACTACAAGAGGTAAATCACATAAACAATCCTCAAATCAAGCCGTCATAACAAGCCATCAATAAATCACAAGTCAAATAAACATAAATGGGTATGAAAAACCCAGATCACACATAATAAAAACAAAGGAATAAAACCACAAAATGACATCCAAAGAAGGGATACATGGAGTCTCGACCTCTACCCGGCCTTCATAAGCATAGAACGAATCATGCCCGACCTCAACTTGAACACTTGAAGTAGTACCAACAACACCAAAGGCACCACATCTGACCGAACGTGCTATCGACACACGAGACTGACCTAACTACATAACTTTCATCATGGTCCCACGCTGGGGACAAGCTTTAGATCGATGGCCAAGCTCCCCATAGGTAAAACAAGGTCTGACCACTCTATCTTAGGGGGTACCAAATGTTAGCACTACCTGGGAGCTCAACTCCCGCCTGGGGCACTCCTTGGACTAGTGACCAAACTCTCCACAATCATAGAAGTCTTTATAGTCTGACGCCCGATGTGAAGAACGCAGTGAGCGGCCCTGCCTACCTCTGCTAAGATTAGAACCACTCCTAGCCAATTGCACTGGGACCCTAAAAAAATATCTGACATAGTGGCCTACCTCGCTACACTCATATCAATCATCACCAAGAGCAACTTGCTGTGATGACCCAGCTAAAGTAACATGAGACCTAACACCTATAGGTCCAAGATGATCACAACAAGAAGTTTGACCTAAGCTTTGCCTGTCATAGGTACCACGACCTACCCCAGAACCCCTTGGACCCTAAGATATTACCGCAGAAGCTTGGTAGGTCGAGATGGGAGATGACCCTCACTGAGCTGATACCCACCTCGAAGTGGAATAGTGTCACTGTTGTACTAAGAGATGGGCTTTCAAGTGGAAGTGAACAACAAGAAGCATGAAGCTTGTAACAAAGCGAAGAAAGGGTAATCAACATAATGCAATATCAGAAACCATCCCCAAGACCTGACATCAGTCATTAGTCGAGCATCTAATTAAAATAAGAGTACAAAGTATTTTACAAATACAAAATAAGGGCAGGCTATCTTTGAATAAAATACAAAGACTAAGACTAACCAAAACAGATGGAAAATGGTAACTCCAAACGCCAGGAGCTCACCATAGTCTTCGAACTCCAAGTTGCTCCGCACGAATCCAAATCAACGGCAAGAACTCAAACTATGATCTACAGGGAGCAGAAGTGTAGTATGAGTACCAAAAAATGTACTCAGTAGGCATTGGCCGATTGAGCTCTAAAGATAAAGCAAGTATAAACAACAAGTAATAAGGAAAGCATAACACGGATAACTAAACAAGAGATAATATGATAGGAAAACAATAAGGAACAAGATTAGGGTTCAAGAAATAAGGAACCAAGTCAAGAATGTACCTAGAACATAAGACAACAACCTACTCACAAGCAACTAAGATACAAGATTCAACTACCTACGATCATGAGGACTAACAACCAAAAATATAAAGTCACAACCTATCAATTATCATATCAACAATAACAGAGAAGAGAATATAGTTAAACAATAACCTAACCGAACCCACATAAGCTCGATAAGTACAAACAACAAACATAACCCAATTGGCCCCCCATAAAATCAAAAGGTGCAATCAACAAACCAGTATATTAGTGATAGGCAATGCATATGAATGCAGAGTATGCAGTAGAACCAGAAGTAAACATTAGTAACAAAATGTATAGACCTACCTCCCTACCGTGTGGGTGAGGTTAGACCCAAGCAACTCCCTTATACGATACTATGGTGCTCACAGTAAGAGGGGCCCATAGGGGATGTGGGAAGTTCATATACACAGCCTGGGCTCGAATCTTGGTCTTATCAAAGATATAGAGTATCATGACCAGACTTTAAATTTGCAACTAGTAGAAATCAACTCTATCGTGGTACCAGAGGAATGAGTAACCAAAGCCACGCAAAAAAGGGCATCGATGCGCCGGCTAGTCTAGTAAAAAATGAGCCCATCCCAAATGCCTCTAATGTCTCAAGTAAGAAAGGATCATGTCAGTGATGCCTCATAAGTCTCAAAAGAAGTAAATGAAGTGAACCAGGTGGTACGACTCCCGTTAAAACCAATTTAGAATAGTTACCAAAGGAAAATAGTCCTTTTCCATGGATGATCATGATGTGACAATGCATGAACCGGGATCGTATCATAAAACACATGTGAATGAATAACCAATACAATGCATGCCATTACCAGCATTCAAACAAGGGACTTACAATTAGATAATAAGTTCAACCAAACCATGCTATCAAGGTAGAGAGTACTAGTCTAGGATCCAACTAGTCCTCGAACACGGTCTCGGGCCCAACAATAATAAGCATAGCTCAAAGGATCATAACAAGCCTGCTACTAAACAACAAGCGAAGGGATCAAGAAGAGCTTCCAAATCAGAAAGGGGGAGAAAAACTCAAGAAACAATCCCTTACTCCATTAACACTGCTCCAGTCTATGACTGAGCATAGCTAGTACCAACCTACGGCTACAATGAGCCTCCAAAGTATCAAACACCAACACACGATCAACAATGCAAAATCAAGCCATATTGGGAGCAACTTACAACTAAAAGGGCGAAAGTACACACTCTAAAGCACCTAAGGCTCAAACCTATACTAAGGTCACAAATTACCACTTCCAATAAAGATACACGTGCTAAGGCATACTACAAGCATGACTATAGCCTAAACTAAGGATCTCGACCCCCATAACACAAGTCTGATGCTTCTATGGGAGTTAATAAATGATGAAATAATAGAAGGAGGGCTAATACCCGGTAAATAAAGTCCTAAATCACATGTAATTCATAATAAGCATTATTTAAAGGACCAATCAAGAAAGTAGACTGAAGTCTACCTCGAAGTCGAACACATGTGCTCTGAATCCACCGCACAAAAGCTATCCACTTCTGAAATGGCTACGAATACTGCCACAGTATCAAATTATTGATCATAATGTCAAAATGGATATTAAGACAATAAATTTGCAATAATCTGAGACGGACCCAATATCGAGTCAAAATGAGAATGTGAAACCTACACCGGGAATCTCAAAATTGACTCCATCAAAAGGTTTTAAATGACTTACCAAGCTTGTGTCCCAAAATGGAACACAATTCGATACCCGAAACAGCCCAAACAAACACATGCACAAAAATCACCATTTAAAGAGACAAGGTAGCCCTTTTGGCGCGAGAATTACCTCAAATCGACTCTCCCTAAACTGCTCCAAACCTTCCAACACTTATCCATGAACAATATGCATATTCAACACTTTGAATTGCTCAATTTGGAGTTCCCTAGCTCCTAAAATCGAAAAAATGACAAATGACCTCGGGCTGAAATGACTGTTGGTTTTAATCAAAAGAACATACTTCACAAGCCATTGCAATCACGGATCCCAATCTCATGATCACAGCCCTTGCAGAAAAATACCTTCGCGAACGTGAAGGACAACCTCGCGAACGCATAGGGACGAGACCCCATGCCCTCACGATCGCGCCAGTTTGGGCAGCGAAGCTCCGTGAATGCGGCCCCCAAGGCTTGCGAAAGTGATGAGCAAATCGAGCTACACCAATTGATGCATATCAGCTGGTTTGCTCAACTAAAAAATCTCCATCAGGGTGCCCAAATTAGTTCGAAACCCCGTGCGTGCAAATGAGATATGCTATCCCATCAAATTTGACATTTTAGGCTCAATAAAACCATCAAAACTTTTATTTGATGTCGTCTCGAAGAAAAGTGGGTCCCACACTTAAGTTTCATTTTAAGCTAAAATCCACAAGAGGATTTGAAATGAGACTAGAAGCCTCGAAAATCGCATGAAAGGTCATTCTAGACCAAACTCGACATTTTGGAGCTAACTGCGCTGACAGAATTCTCATCCGAGCATATTTACAAAGAAAATTGATCAAAGTCAAATCTTGGACAAAACTTCCAAATTTAAAACCCCTAATGACACAAACTCGCACCGGAAGTCTCGGGGCCTGAACCAACCATGCCCCTAGCCTAAAATGACCCTTTCAGCGTTGATGGAACCGCCAGAGTTACATTCTGAGGCTGTCTTCCTAAACTTCTGATAGAAGTCAACCGTTCAAGTTTCAAAGGCTCCAAAACACGAGAACTTGCACAAAACTCAATTGAACGACCCGACGATCGAACTGTCAATCCCAGCAAGTCATGACTTGGGGTCACTACAGGAAATCTCTAAATGCTGAAAAGATAAAAAAAAAATGAAAGAAATGACCTAGAGGGTCATTACAACCAAGAGTTATTTGAGAAGGAGTTTTGATTTACTCTTCAAGTGCAGCCTGATACAAAGAACCGAATTGAAGAGCCTGTTTCAACTCATAGTTGTTAACAAGGTATAAGAAAGCGATAAATTAATTTGGTCCACCAGTCAAGCAAAGATTAGACATAACTCAAGTGAGTTATTAGGAGGCGCAGAATGTCACCACCATTTCAGTATTATAGTATTTTGTATGCATTTTAAAAACAAATTGCACTTGATACGGTACTTGATATTTGTAAAAAGTATATTGAATACCATACTGAGATACACTACATATTCAATTCATGTATATTATTATAACTAGTCTTTAGGAACGTGCATTGTACGTTTGTCCCAAAACACTATATATAAGTGAACAATAAATGTCTAGTCACTTCATCATATAATTTTATTTATATTATCTATTTAGTGATCAATAATTAGTTCAGTCAAATATGCAGATTGATCATCAATTGGAAAATGTAATTTTTTTGTTCAGATTTTAGGTTACTCATTATATACATATATTAATATTATTTATATTGTTTGAAAAAGTCTATGCCGATTAATATGGAACACACGTGCAACGTACATGTCCGAGAACTAGTATGTATATAAGGGATGATATGCCCGGATTATAAATCAGTATCATTCTATATATATTTTGGGCATTGCATTGTGTTTAGTCAACTCTAATCTTCTTCAATTTCATGTTAAGAGAGACAAATATAAGGGAAAAGCTTTTCTGTTAAGTAATTATTTAGGATTAATTCTCAATCACCGCGACAAATGTGAGTGACGCAGATGCAAGGGATAAATGTGCAGCACATAAGTACCAAAAAATAATGTGATGAGAATTGCCCATTAGGTCCATATTTTCCTTCCAATAAAGTTGAAGAATTTCATAAAGTTATTCGGCTTTTCAGAGTAAGGAATATCATAAAGATGCTTAATTTTGTTGTTGATAATGAGAAAAAGGCAAAAATGATTGGAACTCAAATCTCAGATGCTAAGATTAGGTACGAAAAGCATGTACCCTGTTTTGTTGTTGTTGAAAAATATTGAGATTAGAAATTGAAGAAACTAAGAAGGAGCTTGACTTAGTACATAAATAAAGTGTTTTTAACAAAGAACTTTATGAAAGACCATCCTCGAACAGGGTAAATTTTCCCTTTAATTTCAATTTGATTTTCTTTATATTTATTATTTTACTAGTCACTAGGTTGCACGTTTGTCCCAAACAATAATGTATTCATCACATCTTCCACATAATAAATAAATTTTAAAAGTTTAGAAATTGATATTATGCAACATAAAAAATTGTTGTAAAGAAAGAAGAGATTCTTAACAAACAAATATAATGAATCATCAAACTTCTCACATAATCATAGTTATATTTTGTCATGCGATTATGATGCCATGAAATTTTAGAGAGGATAAAAATGAAAAATATAAATACAATTAAATGTGATAGTACATAGATGAAGAAGGAATCAAATAAAAGAAGAAACTTTGAAATCAACAACTGAACACTACTATTTCTTATGACTTATCTCATATTGTCCAATGTCGTAATTTAAAGTTTGCAAGATCCACTTTTTTCTTAATTCAATATGAGAAAATGAAAAGACAAGAGTTTAAAATTTAATTTTAGAAATGAAGGGTGTTGAAACCAAGGTCTATTCATTATCATCTTTCTTAATGTCTCTCTCATTTAATTGAATTTAAAAGTTGATTCAACTTTTGACTTAACACTTTCCCACTTTTAATATTTAGAATAATATATATAATATTATTTAATATTTAATTAATTAGATATTTTATTTAGAATAGGGGTAAAATGGTAATCCAACTTTGAAGTTAGGAGCTTCCCATTTTTAATATAACTAGTTCTCGAACACGTGCATTACACGTGTATCCCATGTTATTCAATACAAAACAATTTCAAATGATATAAATATTTTTAGAATAACTGATGCATCACACAAAATTTAAAGGGTAAATTGTTGCTTCTGGCTAAAAATTCTATGCTAATATAAGAATTACTTTATGACAACCCTAAGACTAAGGTTGCCAGGATCAATAAAATCAGAAGAATTTCTGATTGTATGGATAAAAGTTTCCCTTTTAATTATTTGGGATACACTATATTTATCGGTAAAAAAAGAGAAGAAGATTTCCTACTTTAATTATATGATTGCTAAGATTGCCAAATATCTAACACTATAATGAAAGAAGTTAAACAGAATAATATATCAATAAAAAAATGATCAATGAATAAAAAATACATAAGAACTATAAGATGATGAAACACAAAGTGTAATGGATTAACATTTTCTATTCAATTTATAAAAGGAAAAATTGTGTACATGAAAGGTTGAGAATGAATGTGTTTAATGGTAGAAGCTAAAAAGTTTAACAATTAAAGTCATTAAGAAGTGAAAAATGAGAAGTTGTAACATCTAACCATATATTTGGTCTAGTTTAATTGTCATTATTGATTTAACTTTAAAATTTAATAAAAGAATTTTTAATTTAAAAAATTAGTGAAGGGCATTTTCGTAATTCAACTTTGAACCTAAAATCTTCTCACTTTTAATAATATATGATACTAGAAAATATGTAAAATATTATTCGTTCAAAACTAATAATTTAGATGTTGGAACTTTGACTACTTTATCTTGATTAATGAAATGTCATTTATATATATGAAACAGGGTTTAAAATTTTTTTGGATTCTACTCGGTACTCCCTCTCTTCTTCTTCCTTAGTCATGTTTTTAGCTTATTTTCTTATCATCTCATGTAATTTTCTCCCAAAATTAATTTTTTATTTTTTTATTTTTTTATCTCTGTTCATATCTTCATAGCAGTTCATATCTTTAACAGTATTCATCTCTAACCCCATCCCGGGATGACCACTACTCCTTCGGCATTTGGCCATGGCGGACATTCAAATCCCTAGGAATTTACAGGTGAGTCCATCGATACTGATAAAAAACTGATAAGAGAACCATATACTTAGAGATTATATAAACAGAATTTTCATATATTCACAGAATATTAACAAACATTAAGATACATAGGGAGATATTACATGAGAATTAAAGATTAGCTACTCACATGATGTCTGGTAGAAGAGAGGTTTACCTTTCGGGAGTCCCCGGAGATCCTCTAGAAAAAACTAGAAAGCTGAAAAGATCACTCATCTAATTAGATTATAAACACACTCTTTTTTTTAAAAAAAAAAAAACTTTGGAAATTTACAAAATTGATCTAACTTTGCTGTTTTCTTTTCTCTTGCTCTCTTTTCCTCTTTTTTGGGCTCTATCTTCTTCGTCTTTAGAATGAGGTATTTATAGGCTCCTCCGAATTTCAAATTGATAAAAGAATCTTTAACCTGTCGGGTGCGCTGTGGGCCCCATCGTCACATGGTTATCTTTATCCTTCTGTCAATTTATCTTTTATTTGAGTGCTTTCTCACCTCACTGCTTACGTCTGGTTTCTTCGATCGTCATGGCTTACGTCTGTCTTCTTCTAACGTCATGGCTTACGTCTGTCTTCTTCTAACAGGTCTCTAGATTGTGTAAAGCAATTGAATCGAAACTCATACCCAAATCATCATCCTCGTTTGGGTCTTGGGCAAATTGTTCCATCGCAGGATTATATCCGGTGCTTTCAGAACTTTCTGATTCTGGTCTTGGATGTTCTAAAATGACTTCTTTTATTTTTTCTTTCAGTAATTTCTTAACTGCTTTATCTATCATACCTTCTATCTTTTTTTGTTTATTTTTTCTTAAACAAATTCCTTTTTTCTGTGTCTTGATATTTTGTCTTGAAGATGATTCTTCTATTTCTGTCTGGAAACTCGCAGGGAGTATCCTTACACTTTTTGGCAAAGTGTCATCCATAAACGGGTTTGTCTTGTCTTTACCAGTTACCGTTTGAACTAGACTAGCTGCATCTTTATCCGATACAGTGGATCTTTTTGCATTCGTTGGGGAATGCACACCCTTCTTATCCATTTTTGAAGGAGATGGAGAACTCTGGTCTTGAAAATTCTTGTTTATTTGGTATAACTCAAAATAAAGGGCTTTTTCTTTGTCTTGTAATATCTGGATTTTTTCTACTAGTTTCTCTTTTTCTGATCTGAGTCTTTCGTTCTCTTGGTTTAGTCTTTTGAAAGCTTCAGTCATGGTAGAACAATGATCACAAAATATTCTTTTGTTTGTATCTTTCTGTATATTGTATTGGGGGATTTTTGTATTTTATTGTCTGAGGGCTGGTGTAATATAGTAATTTGGCCCGAGATTTCCTCTGGCAGAGTCTAAAGCTTCGTTTAAACCATTAAAACCTTTAAACAGAGGAGTAGGATAATTTTTTATAACATCTACTACCTCTATCCATGTCTGAAATATTCGTGGAATTTGGCCTTTTATTACAACATAAAATTTAAATTTCTTATCTTGATTTTTGTTTGTGAAATAATAGCTTAACGCATTTAAAACTGAGATAAAATAGCTATTATCTCTAGGGTTCTTATTGTAAGCAATCCATAAATTGTCTATCAAGCACTTCTGTTGTTTGTCTACTCTGGATTCTGCTTTTAGTCTGAAACTCATATTACATTGTGGATAACATATTAAATTCTGGTTTCCAAAATGTATTCTTTCAAACTTTTGACTTTCCATCATGGTTAATGGTTTGTACTGTGTATTACTTAAAAGGGTTTGTAAATACTTGTCTTTGTCATGTCTTTCTTGGGATGTGTCTTCCATCTTCCCCTTCCCCTTTCTTGTATTCATATTGTAAATCTCATGTTAGTTTGTAATAAGTCTACTTAATTGATCTGCTAAATTATTATCTTTTCCTTTTATATGTTCTATCTTTATATTATATGCTGATGTGGCGTCTAAAAAATCTAACCATATTCTTTTACTACTCTTTTTCTCATTTATTTTTTGATAGAATTTTACTATGGCCTCGCAATCTGTTCTTATTAGTATTTCTGATTTATTTAAAATATGAAGTTTAAAACTATCTAGACCATAAATTACTGCTAAGATTTTTGCGTCTATGCTACTCATATTTCCTTTTTCTTTATATTTTCCACTTTGGTATGCACAAATTCTTTCTTCTTTTTTATTACTGTATTTATCTTTCTTTGCTTTTAACACTGCTCCCCATCCCTCTAAACTGCCATCAGTTTCTATTATTAAATAATCCGTTTCTAGGGGCATTGCTAAACTTTAAGCCTTTTTACCAATTTTATATCTTCTGTATTAAAAGTCTTTTGTCCTGTTGTTCCTGTCTTAGAATACAGTGGTCCTGCTACTTTTCCTAAATCCTTTATAAAATGTCTCGCATAATTTAATATTCCTAAAAACTTTTGTAACTCTTTTGTTTTATCTAATTTGTCTGGCATTTCTAAGATCTTTTTAGCTATATGTGGTTGTAACTTTACCTTTCCTTCTCCTATTATTACTCCTAAAAAACTAATATGAGTTTTACATAATTCCATTTTCTTTTTACTAATTATTATTCCATTGTCTAGAAATAACTTTAAAATCTTTTGTAGATGCCCTAAATGTTCTTTCATATTGTTACTGAATACTAGAATATCATCAACATATACTATCACAAAGTTTTTATAGTCTCTAAATATACTATCCATTTTTCTTTGGAAAATTGGCGGTGCCATTTTTAGCCCGAATGGCATTACTAACCATTCAAAATGTCCTTCTGGACAGGTAAAAGCTGTCCATTCTATGCTTTCTTTCGCCATTTTAATCTGTCAGTATCCTGATTTACAATCAGACTTACTAAATATTTTTCTTCCTTATAATCTATTTATCAATTCTGTCTTGTCTGGTAATTTATAGCCATCCATCCTGGTATTATCATTTAGTCTTTTATAATTTATTATTATTCTTGCTTTTCCTCTTACTATTTCACTATGGTTTCTTACCATAAAGGCTGCAAATCTATGTCTTGATCTTGATCTTTTTATCACTCCTAGTTCTAATAATTCTTTTATTTGTATTTCAAAATCTATTAAGTCTTGATTCGTTGTTTCTATAGAGGCTGTTTTTACTATATATTCTGGATTAATTATATCTAATTTACATTTTATCTGATTAGATTCCCAATGTTTTAGGGATTTTTCTCCTATTATTTCTAATTCCTCTAAAAATTTTATTATTCTTTCTAAGTCTTTCTGATCTTTTATTATTCCTATTTGTTGTATGCCTTTTTGAAGTTATATAATTCTGTATTTATTTCTATTAAGCTATATTCTTTTTCTGTTTCTTCTACTTCTAACATTTGTTCTATTTCTTCTTTTTCGCAGGTGTTACATGTACAGTCTTTCCCTTTTTTACATTTTTCTTTTTTATTTTTCTCACTTGTTTTGAGGTATCTAAATTTGTTTTGTACTGGTATTGTAGCTACTGCTGTCTGAGTTATATTTTTAGAGAGGATTACCCCATCTCTTGTTAACAGGCAGCTTCCATTATTATGTAATAAAAAATCTAATCCTAACACAAAGTCTACTCTTATATTCAAGTCTCTTACCCATATCTTTTCTAATTTGTATGTTGGCTTATAGAATTTAGTACAAGGATTCATAAAACTTACTGTGGCTTTGTTTACGTAATGTTTGTATGTATTAAATGTTCCATCCATTTGCATGGATGTTTGTGGGTTTGGTAATTCTTTTATTAAATTTGAGGGTATAGTCTGTTTATTAATTATACTCTTTGTGCACCCTGAGTCTACTAATGCAAGAGTTTCTATTTCATAGTCTTCGATTCTTATTCTGGCTAGTATTTTTATGGTGCTGATCATTTTATCTTCATTACAAATTAATTCCTGGGGAAAAGTACTCATGAGTTCCTCTTCCGGTTCTTGTTCTTCATATTCCCTAGCCTTTTCTTTCCCTTTTTCTATTTTTTCTATTCTGGTTTCTAAATTTTTTAGGCTTTCTTCTTTTATCTCATTTTTAGTAGTCTGAGGAATTTTTATTGTCTGTTGTTTTTCTTGATTATAGTCTTGTATAGGTATCTTTAATTCTTTCATTACACACGGTATACATGCTTCTATATAACATTTTTCACATTTTGCTCTCCTATTCTTACCTGGATACCAGTGACATATGTAACACTGGTTACTATCTAATCCTTTGCCTTTTTCAAACTTGTGTTCACAATTTAGAGATATATTTACTAAATTATGATGGTCTAGTTCTTCTAAGATTAATTTTTCCATTCCTAATTTATTTATTAATTCTTCTCCTTCAGAATCTAATGAGCTTTGTTGTTTTTCGTCTGTTGCTTCTATACTTTCTATAGAATATATACTTTCATTGTCTAACATGTATTCGTTTACATTTATTAAAGTTTCTTAGAAGTCTTCTATTAACTGTGCATTTCTAGTTCTACTATTATTTCTTTTAGGACAATTATTCGCTAAGTGTTCTATGCTTCCACATGTGAAACATTCCAATTTATTTCTATAGTTTCTATTATTATTGTATTTCCTAACATGTCTATATTTATCTAAATATGGCTTTCTTGCCACGGATTTTCTTAAATAATACCTCTTTCTAGGGTAATAATTTTGTTACCATTTTTGTCTTGATTTTTTGTATCTTTTCTGTCCCTCGTCTTGGTCATAATTATGTGTAGTATATATACTTTTACAGAAATTAGTCTCATTTTGTTTTAACTGTTTTTGTATTTGTATATTTGTACATTTTTCTTGTAATATTTCCATAATATGTTGTATTCTTTGTCCTATTGACCATCTACCTTCTGGGTTTTGTATTACTCCTTCTCTTTTATACCATTTTTCTTCTATTTCTCTTCCTAGGGCTCCAGGTAGTTTATTAAATAGTTTCTTTCCTAGATTCCCATCGAAAGCATTTATATATATATATATATATATATATATATATATATAAGGTATTAGTATAATATAATCGAAATGTTTGTTGAAAAGCCAAAATCATGAGATCAAATCCATTAAATTTTCAGCCCTCCTCATAGTCTCTGACCTTTTCAAAGACCCCTCATTAAATATGACCCCTCATCAATAATTTCAAAGAAAATTCAACTTGCTCATTCTCACGTTCAATTTCTTCAAACGGAAAAGTAGCCATTCATATCATTTTCTGGAAAATTTTGTATGTATTAAAAGATTGTCGACATATAATTAGCAGCATAAAGTCGTCAACTCTCGTTGACATGGTCCATATTAAAATTCTAATGTAGTGGACCCTCTATTCCAATGTACTAAAATATTGTCCATATATTATTGACTAAGATAATATTTCATATTGTCACTCAACTATAAGTTCTTTTCATAGAAAGTCATTCAATTTTGTTTTTTTAATTCAAAAGTCACTCAACTAAGGACTTTTTATGTAAAAGTTACTCAACTTCGATTTTAACTCAAAAGTCACTCAACTATGAACTCTTTTCACAGAGAGTCACTCAACTATAATTATTTTACTTACGAAGTCACTCAACCTATTTAATTAATTTTTTCAATAAAATTCGGTGACATGAAATTTTTATTTAAAACTAAAATTTCAAAAAATAAAAAGATATCATTAAATCATTTAAAGATTTGTGTTCACGAAAGATGTTAGAGAGTAGTTTAGCTAGGATGGAGGAAAATATTCTTGTTATTACTACTAAATTGGAGAAGATATTTCCATGTGATTTCTTTGATTTGATGGAGCATCTTCCAATTCACCTTGTACTAGAGTCCTGCCTTGGAGGTCCAATTCAAACGAGGTGGATGTATCCATTTGAGAGATAATATTTTTATATTATTTATTAAGTTATTTTTTCTTATATTATTACTAGCTAACATATATAAAATTATACGTATAGAAAAATTGATAGTTGCAAACAAACTATTAAGCAAAGGGAAAAGATTGAAGGATCGGTTGTTTAAGATCATATTGCGAGTGAAATTGGTCATTTTTATTCTTATTACTTTGGGAATGAAGTCTCATGTAAGAGAAATAGGCTCACTCACAATGGTGAAGGTGATAGTGATCCTATGTTTCCATCGATATCAATTTTTAATCAAAATGGCGAGGATCTAAAAAACGTGGAAGGCGAGGCTTCACTAAAATTGAAAGACAATCAACTGTGATACATATTTTGCTTAATTGTCTCAAAATTCAACCATATCTTAAGTAAGTGTTAAATTAGACTATCAAATTACATACTAAGTGTTTATTAACTAACAAAAACTCTCAATGTACAATTATCATCTTGTTCGTAAGTACACGGGGTTATGAAGTGGAACATCCCAAAAGTTCATAAGCCCAGATCAGACCTTGGAATGATTAGAAAGACTGACATCAACAGAAAAGAGTTTGTACGGACTCTTTCACGGACCGTGAAAGGAACCACGGGCCGTGAGGGGATCCTTAGACCAGAGCTCAAAGATTGGAAAATTTGGAAGAGAGTTTCACGGACTTGTTTATGGACCGTGAAAGATTTCACGGGCCGTATACTCATCCGTGAACCAAGCCCTCAGAACTCAAAAATCTTGTCTTTTACGGTTATTCGTATGGATCGTGGAGGATTATACGGTCTGTGAAAAACTTTCGTGAAATGCCTCCGTCAGTTTTTAAGTTAGGGTATTTTGATCTTTTTCCATTTTTTTAATTCATATACTATGTCTTTTGGCCCTATTCTAAGTGGGATCAGAGGATTCTTATCAACCTAAACCCACCCTCCCTTACACTCATGACTTCCCCGAAATCAATTTCTTTTCTTTCAAGTCTTCTCTCAAGCAAGAACTGGGGTTCAAAGCTTCAAGTCTTCATTCCAAGAATCAAGCCAAGGATTTTACTCCAAGTATTTTGAGATTTCATAAATGTGTATTCCTTCACCCATTGAGTCCCAAGAAAATCCCAAATTTCAAGTTTATGATTCCTACAAGCTATAACTTTCTATGATCTTCATGAGTTTTCATTGTAAATTAGTTTTCTTCATGATCAGTCCTAATTGCATGTTTTACCCATGAATTCCATGATTTCAATTATAATTCCATGTTTTCAATGATAATTTTATGAACCCATAGCATGCAACTATTTTCATGACTCAGAATTATATTAATTCTGATGCATGTCTCAGACTATCAGATTTTCATGATTTAGATGCTTTGAGATAAAGTATCTTCTAGATTATTTTCAGATATCATGATATAAAATGCTTTCTTATAAAGTATTTCTCAGTATAATTTCAATTATCATGAATTATGAGCTACTCAGTATGTATCAGTTATCAATATTATCAGATCATTATTGTTTCTAGATTATGCATGTTTTCGTTGGGAGTAATACTTAGCACCGAGCTGACTTTAGGGATGAAGGTTTTCGATCAGCGTCTGTGGACCTTTATTAGCAATCTCTAAGTCCCAAAACTATGCGTCACTGTAGTATTTGTCTCAAAAAGACATTAGCTAGTGGATCTGAAACACCCCAGAAATTTTTTAAGTTAAGACTGAATCATTCTTGAATTGAGTATAAGGTCGTACCAAGTGATTCTTAATTGTTCTTAGATTCTAAGGTCAATTCATTAGTGTAGAAATGATTTTGGATATCAATTTAGGTCTCTAGAATCCCCTAGCACAAAGTTGAGTTGAAAGCCTCCCTATCGAGTAAGTTTTGACCTAATTAAATGAGAGAAAGTAGCGGTTCCTATCAGTAATGCATGAAATTTCAGTTGGTAGAGAGGATGAAAAATTCTTAGAAGGTTGGTTAGTAGGAGTCCATGGAGTGGTTATAGTTCTAGGCTTGAATGAGGTGTTGATAACATATGGATGAATGCATAATGCATTAGGTGGTTCTTGATTAGGACTTGAGGTTAGTTGAATGCAACAGTAAGGAGTAGTATTCTTGGGATGAGGTTCCTTATTGAGGTATAGAGCTTGAATCTTTTGATTTGGGTTAGTATAATCACCTTATGTTTAGCACCTTGTAACTTAGAGTTAAGGCTTGAACACAGTAAGAGTAGGCAGTTTAACTTAGACCTTGTTAAAAATAGTCATATACTCTAGTGGGAGCTATGAGTTGCAGGTTATAAAGTGTAGTAATCAGAAAGGAGAGTAGAGTTGAGAAGTGTTGCTAAGCTTAAAAGCTAAAAGTTATATCACTCAAGGCATAGTAGTCATATTCTTACTTCGTGCCCGGATACCCTTGTTTCATGTCATGGACTGTGATCTTAAAAACCTTATGTGAGCTTCGTGCCAAGTGTGCTCGAGTCCAGTTTCAAAACTCTCAGTATGAATCACTTCCGCCTATGTTAGTAGGCAAGTTCATAATTCAGAAAGATAGTAAGCCTAATACCTTTCCCTTCCATTCTCAATTTAACCATCATTCGAGGACGAATGATCCCAGGGGGAGATATTGTAACACCCCAGAAAATTTTTAAGTTAAGACTGAACCATTCTTGAATTGAGTATAAGGTCGTACCAAGTGATTCTTAATTGTTCTTAGATTCTAAGGTCAATTCATTAGTGTAGAAATGATTTTGGATATCAATTTAGGTCACTAGAATCCCCTAGCACAAAGTTGAGTTGAAAGCCTCCCTATCGAGTAAGCTTTGACCTAAGATTCTACTTAGGTCAACTTTACACGATCATATCTTTCAGCACATAATATGTTAGGTGGTCTATGAACTATCAAATCGAAGGTCTTTGAGTCCTCTTTCCAACACCGCTAAGTTTGCTAAATTTTGAGCTCAGAGTACAAATTTATGTACGTTTGAGTGAAGCCTTTCTATTTAAGGCACTTCATTTGTTTTAGGAAAGGGTATTTTGTTCTTTTCCTTTTTCCCACTAGGTGTAGTACGTTTTTCCTGACCCAATTAAGGGTCTAAACAGATTCTAAATTACCTATTCATGTTCCTAAACACTTAGGGTTTTAGAGCGAGGTTTTAGAAGAGAAAAAAGGCTAAATTCAAGCGTTCTTCAAGAATTGTGGTTTTCGCCAAGAACATTGTTCTTTCCATGTATGTAAGGCTTTCCACAGTGATGGATTTTTTCATCCTCATGCCAAACATGTAATTCTTTCGTTAAATCAACCATTTAATCGTTCATGTAAAGATTCTTGAGTACTTCTTGAGTTTTAAGCTTCATTCTTTAACAATGGAGGTTCTGAGTTCTTGAGGTGAGGGTTTTGAGAATGAGTGGTGTTTCTTGATAGAATTTGAGTGGGATTTTGATAAATTCATGTTGGGTTTATGAATCAAAGAGAGTTTGGAAGAAACCAATCGATTCTAGATGAGTTAGGACCCGAAATTGAGCAAGAAAATTCGTCGGATTTTAGGGTAGAGGGATGGAGCGGCACACCACCATAGCGCCAGAACTACTGCTCAGTATTTTGGGGCTTGGCGTGCGACGCCAACAGTGCACCCCAAACTCTGGTCAGTAGTTTGGGGCCTGGCGCCCCACGCCAGCAGTACGCCAGGGGTCGTTTGGCCTTTTTCCTTCCGTGTTTCATTCCGAACATATTCCTTTGAATCGTGACTACGTTCTCTTCTTTGTATTAGCTCCTAGAGTCTCCATTAATCCTTGAGAGATCATACATGTCTTAATTTACTTTTAAAAATAAAGTGAGTTTAAGAGAGAAGTTCAAGAGCTTTTATTGAATTGATTGTTCATGACTATTTTTCAGCATGAATCCTATTCTTGAGTATTCAGTGAATTCTTATTAAGAATCTTTTAAACAAAACATTATTGTTTAAACTGAGTTTTGAGGAAGTAGATAGCAGTTTTGAGAAAGAGTATAAGGGAATTAAGTAGTCCCCAAATGTTTCATTTTTTGCATGAAGAAAAAGAGTAGACTTTTTTTGAGAAAAGTTAAAAGAGTTTTCAGAAAGATTACGTACAGAGCAGTTACCTCTTAAAGAGGCTCCTTTTTGAGTAATTATCTCAACCCAGAATGTATTTTTACATTAAGCGAAGAAAAACTTTATTTTCTAACTGAACAATGAGTTTCAGAGCAGTTACCTCTTTTAAGAGGATAGTTTGAGCAATTACCTCAAACTAGAGAAAGAGTAATTGTTTTATACAGTTGAGCAACAGTAAATGCCATTGGGAGCAGTATTGAGTACCGATATGAGGGAGAGTTCAGACAACTCACAGCCCCCATAAACCATGTCTTGCCAACATGGGTTCAGGATCATACTTTTTAGATGAATCCTTATAGCTTAGTGGATTCACTTAGTTGAGAGGTTCTATATCCCAGCTTGATATAGGACAGTTCTGGCAGTGTGGGAAAGACGTTGTATCATCGCTTAGCTCACAATGATGGTTGTCGGTTAGAGAATCTCCCAATAAAATTAAAGTATATTTTCATATAACACTTCTTATGTTGAGTTCAGAGATGAATAAGTATTTTGTAAAGTTAAATGATTTCATTCTTTTAATCCTTTACATACAATTAAGTTCATGCTATATCTATTGCAGTCATTCAGTTCAGTTATTTATTCCACTTCAGCCATATTACATACTCGTACATTCCATGTATTGATGTCATTCGACCTACATCTTTTATGATGCAGATATAGGTACTTAGGATCTTCAACAGGAGTTCCGTTGAGATCACTTCATCTGCTTGTCTGCTTTGAGTAAGTCCTTCTTGGTTTCAGAGGACTCCAGTGCTATAAGTTGTTAGTAGCATTTTAAGTTATCATGGGTCTTGTCCCGACACTCGTCTGTATATAGTAGAGGCTTCATAGATAGACAGTTCTTAGAGTCTTTCAGTTAAAGATGTTTTACTTAAAACTTTATGTTTCATACTCAGTATTGTCAAATAGTTTTGAGATTCAGTAAGTTGTATTAAACATTTTATTTAGTTTTGATGCTTGTGTATGCTTGAGTTGGTCTTCCGTTTGTAGTCAGCCAGGATGAGGGTTCGCTTGGGAACCATCAATGGTTCTCGAGTGCCGGCCACGTCCAGGGTGTAGGCTCAGGTCGTGACAGGATCCACCTTAGCTCAGTTATCAGGTCCCTTATAATGGCAAGTATTGGATACCCTCTTTTCGTTGTAGGGGCAGTACACTGAATTCCATGTAGTAGCTCACATGGTTTATGTCAGTTTTAGCATTTCCCAAAATCAAATTTTTAGTTAATGCATGACCTTGTACTTATGCATTTCAGATCAGTATATCTCAACTACATATTATTTTAGTTGGTCATTGCATCATTATGTTTTACAAATTCAGTATGTTTAGATATCATGTTTATTATGCATATTCCCCATACTCAATACATTCAAAGTACTGACGTCATACTTTATACCTATATTATTTGATAATATAGGTTCTGCCGCTCAATATCTAGCCTGCTGTTAGTACAAATCCAATCAGCACTGCAGTAGCTTTTGGTGAGTCCTCATTATTCGAGGAAGAACCCTTTATCTTTGATTCTCAGTATTGCACTTTCAATTTCAGACAATTGGAGTTAGCTAGGGGTTTGTCTTAGCAACTCATATTAGTAGAAGCTTTCAGATAGTCATGAGATATAGGTTCCGCTTATGTCATGTCTTTTAGATGTTAGTATATCTCAGTATTATGAGCTTTATTTAGATATTTCATATTTAGCTTTCACGCTTACTTTCTATGTTTTCTTTGGTTTTATGCAAATCTTAATGTCATGTCATGAGGTTAGCTTGGGGTCACTTGTGGCTCTAAGCACCGTATCACATCTAGGGGATAGTTTCGGAGTGTGACATGAAGTTATATATACGAGTTTTTTCAAATGGCTAAAAGAATATGTAAGTTTGAAAGCTTATATTGAATCAATAAGTATAATCTATTCATTTTAATAAAATTGTATATTTTTTAATAACAATATGTCAGTTTATGAAAAACACTCAAATGTCTAACATCTATAATTGGTGACAGAAGATGCACTTAGACCTGAATCTCAAATTTAGAAAATGAATATGTGTTGTGTGAATGATTTCATGTTCAAAAATGAAGAAGTTTCTAGGTATAAGAAAACTAATAGTAGTAGTGTATGCGTTCAAGGTGATATCGACGGTAATGGCCAAACTCTTGATATTATGGTGTCATTGATGAGATTATTGAAGTAAGGTATTCAGATTAGCCTAAAAAAGATATTATTATTTCGGTGTAAGTTATTTGACCCATCACATAGATGCACAAGGATGGAGCAACAACATAATATAATTAAAGTTAAGGCACACGAGAAAATACGAAAGCTATGATCCTTTTATCATTGCACAAAATGGTAAGCAAATGTATTACGCTTCATATCTATTGCATAGAGACAAGGTCGATTGGTGGGTTGTTATAAAGACTAAGCACGTGGGTATGATTAAATTGGGAATATGTTAGATGTGGCATACTTAAATGATGTCGCAACTGTTCAACAACAAGTTGATGTTGAATTATAAATCACTTTAAAATATCCATAATGCATATTAGAAGAAATATCTGATAATGAGATAATGACAAATATTGAGAAAGACAGAAATGAGAAAAATGAATCATTCGGAGAGGATGAATGAGATGATAAAAATCAAATAATCAAGAAGAGAATGAGAGAACGATGGAAATGAAACAAGTGAGGACAAAGAGTCGGAGAATATAGACTATAGCTAGTATGTAAGTTCATTTTACCAACACTACTCATATTTAATACTTATAATAGTTTATATATTGTAATGTAAATTTGCATTCAGATGTCATCGGATGGTGATGGTGATAGATCGCATCATCTTAGGATTAGCCAGTCTAGTAAGAGCAGGAAGAAGAAGGCTAGGAGGCCTATAGATCCTGAAGATATTCCAGGATAGGTCTCATCTGAGCCAGAGCAACGTTGTTCTACACACATTTCTTATATTTCATTTGGGATTGGGGATCCCTTAGAGTATCATAGTACATACCGTTAGCCACATGAAATTTTATCTTCTTCCCAGTCCTTACCTATAATATGGAACACTTACCTACCTACAGACATTATTTCTCAGGCACAACCCCATCTCCTACCGTTATATCCCCCCACCTATCAGGTTTGAGATTTAGAGATTTCAGTTCTGAGTTGGATGCTATGGTTGGTACTCCCCCAATTGACTCTACTTTATGTACATTTGAGAGCATCACCTACACCTTCACTTTTAGCTATTACTACACCCGATAAGGAGGAGGATCCACTTGAGCTAGCAGCAAGAGAGAGGGACAGGTTTGGTAGAGTGATGATTAAACCTGATGGATTATCATAAGTTTATTTTGTTAAATATTAATTAATTTATTTTTTATACATTAATTATTCATGAATTGACATGTTTATAATGTGTTTTGCAGGTGGAATCCCTCAAAGGATGCTGCTATGGCTCTACAGAAGAATGTTAGGAGGCTTTTTATAGAGCCTTATCACTCTTGGAGTGAGATTCTAGAGAGGATATGTAATGCCATGTTTAATGAGTTCAAGGTATGTAATTAGTTATATTTTTTTTTTAGTTAAGGTATGTAAAAGCCAAAGTCATGATTCTCTATCATATGAATATATGTAAGTCAAAGTCGAACAAACTATGATTATTAATTTACTAGACCACAAAATACCAAAAACAAACTTTAAAATACCAAATTATTTTGAGATGATAATAACATGGAATTTTTACATATCAAAAGGCAAAATAAACAAACCGAAATTTTTGATACCATACCATAACAGATCGCTAGGAGGAACTAATACTCTATTTGGATGATTGTTACATATTGTTTCATAATATATTGTATAATGTTTTGTTGTATTATATTATATTGTATTATTTTAATGAATACAATATTTAGATAGATTGTGTCGTTCTCAGTCGTTACATAATGTCACACATCTACAATTTGAATAATAAACCTACAAGAAATGTAGGATACGAGATAAAACTACTATAATGGGTAAGGTAAATGATAAATTGTGATTATTAAATAATAAGTAAAGATAAAATGAAAATAAAATATTAAGGTAATGAAGTGATCATATAAAATCGGTTGTTACACAAAATGAAAATTTTCGTCTTTACCTAATGAAGGATTTAAACAATACAATATAATAAAATTTAAAGTAACAATCAAACCAAACATTGTATTCAAACTCAAAATACATGGGTACCAACCATCCAAACAAGATGTGAGGGTGTTGAGTTTTAGGCTTTTACATAATTTTAAAAATAGCCATTACTTCCTAAAATTTATAAATATGACCCCTCATCAATAATTTCCAAGAAAATGAGGTCTAATCCGTTAAATTTTCAGTCACTTTCTCTTCTAATATATATACTCTCTGAACTTTCTTGATTAAACCCTGCATATTATTCCAATAAATACGTACAAAGCATGATAATGACTCATTTTCACCTTCCTTCAAACGGAAAAGTAGGCATTCACAATATAATTTTCTGGAAAAAATTTCATGTACTAAAAGATTATCGATATATAATTGGCTGCATAAAGTCGTTAATTCTCCTTGATATAGTTCACTACAACTAGGGGTGGCAAAATGAGTCAAATTTATGGATAGTCGTTCGATTAATATATTTTAAATGGGTTGGTTATCCAATCATTTAAAAGTGAGTCAAATATGAATCAAGTCATATTATCCCTCATAAATATGGGTATCCACCAGTTGCACTCTCTTTAATATATATAAGGGTGTAGGAACCTCTAAAAAGTACACTTCTTAATGGTGTATTTGGTATGAAGAAAAGAAAAATATTTTTATTAAATATTCTTTAATTTTATCATGTTTGATTGACTTAAATGTTTTGGAAAATATTTTTCAAATGGACTTATTTTCCTCTAATTTAAGAAAAAGTGACTTCCATATATACTCTTCAAAACAATCCTAAATCAGAAATTTTTTTCCAAAACTTTTCTTAAACCTCACCACTCGAAACGAGTCCAGACATGGGATCCAACTTCCTATCCCGACCTGAGACCCGCATTTGGACCACTCAACCTCGACTTAGGACCACTCAATTTTCAATGAAAAAAAAAATTCTAGGAAACATGAAAATATTTTCCTTCATACAAAACAAACCTTAAAAGGAGAAAAAAAAATAAGAAAAAGAATTCTTTAATGAAAGTACGTATTTCTCTACATAATTATATAAGAAGTGATGGATAATATGAATAATATGGATACTCATATTATTCCCTGGATTTACCCATTTTTATCCATATTAAATATGGGTCAAGTCAAATAATTTATTCATTTTCACCTAACTTATTTTCGATCGATCTATATCCAACTCAATCCGCGTGTTTGCCAACCCTAACTACAACCATATTGATTTAGCAAACTACATATATATAGTGGGAGCGCCACCCCCAAATGGGTCTGCAGTGCGCGATCTGGATTTAGTCGGGGCTCCGAACACCGGATGGGAAACAAAAAAAAAAAAGAAGCTCAACCTTAGAAACTCTCAAGGCATCCTTTGCTCTTCTCTAGAGAAGAAATACACTGAGAATTTGATAGCTTCACAAAAAGAATTATAGACACACATGTTCCTGCCTAGCCAAGAATAGTAGGCTCGCTTATCAAACTAAGCACAAGGGTGAGCCATCATCTATTAGATGAGTTAAGGTTGAATTACAACAATATTAAAGATCAATTCTAAGAATAAGTGGATTTTCTTTATTTGTCGTTATAAAAAGGAATAGGAACGAATTTTCACATTATCAAATATTGTATTTAAACTCACAATATAATACAACAGAACACAACACAATGGGTACCAACCATCCAAACAAGGTGTGAGGGTATTGAGTATTAGGCTTTTACATAACTTGCTAAAAATTTTAAATATGACCCCTCACGAATATGAGGTGTAATCCGTTGAATTTTCAATCATTAATTTCTCTCCTGGACTTTCTTGATTAAACCTTGCATTCTATTCCAACAAATACGTACAAAGCATGAGAATGACTACACTTGCTCAATTCTCCTTGGCATAGTCCACATACGCGTTTGACACTCTATTCCAATGTTAGTAAAAGATTCTCCATATATAATTGGCTGCATATAAAGTTGTCAATTCTAGTTGACATAGTCCACATTAAAATTCTAACGTAGTTGACACTCTATTCCAATGAAATTAGTCCTTCCAAATTTATAAGCAGCTATAAAAGGACTGCCGAATCGAAGTATGTAAAATCACAATATTTACATCCCTAGCTAGTCTCCTTTAACAATGGCTCATAATTATGTGTTGATAGTTGCTCTGATAACATTAATTTGCTTTTCACTATCTTTTGGTGATGATGCTTTGTTATTAACACACAACAATCTCATAGCCAAACCTAACTGCAATGAAAGTTGTGGGAATGTCAACATCCCTTTCCCATTTGGCATGACCCCAGATTGCACTCTACGTGATCAGTTCCTTGTCACTTGTAATTACTCCTTTCATCCTCCCCAGCCTTTTTTAGAAAACAGCGCTATTGAAATCAAAAGTATATCTCTCGCTGGGCAACTTAACGTCTTACAGTTCATATCCACAGATTGTTATGATTCCAGCGGGATAAACACGGAGAATACCCAGCCATCTATAGGATTACCATCGTTGTTAAGAGTGAACTACAGAGCAAATAGGTTCATCGCGGTTGGCTGTGACACATATGCCATTGTCAGGGGCCATTATTCCAAGTTAGAAAATAGTGTCATGGAACCATTCTCCTACATAACAGGATGCATGTCCATATGCGATAGTATTGATGATGCTGTTAATGATAATAGTAACTCATGTTCTGGGGTCGGTTGTTGCCAGACATCCATCCCCAATGGAGCATGGAATGTCACCATAACACTAAGCAGCTATTATAATTATAGTTATGCTAATATGACAAATAACCTTAGTTGCAGCTATGCTTTTGTGGTCGATGAAGCTACTTTCGACTTTTCTAAGAATTACACCAGCACATTGCAGAACACGACGAAGCTTCCTCTTGTGCTAGATTGAGCAGTTGGTGAAGAAAAATGTGAAATAGCTAAGAGAAACTCGACAGCATATGCATGTAAGAGTAACAACAGCTATTGTCATGATGATTCAAATGGATATCGATGTTCCTGCAACAAGGGATATGATGGGAATCCATACCTGAAAGATGGTTGCCTAGGTATGTATGTTTGTGAGTCTCCTAATATGATTTAATATCAAATCAATCTTTTTGCAAATGAATGTTTACGTTACGACTATGAGTCTGCAGATATCGACGAATGTGTAGATCATAGATGTGTCAAAAATGCCATTTGCAACAATACAGATGGGAATTATACGTGCACATGCCTTCCAGATTTCAGTGGTGATGGTTATACTGAATGCAATCGTGACAATCCTCAGAGAAAAATTCAGAATATTTATCTTATTATAGGTACCTTTCTTAACTTCTTTGGAATTCTGCAGGTACTTCTTTGATAAGCCCGTCAAATATTACTACTCGTTTGATTATTTCATTCACAACTGAACCGTAAAAGAAAACCACAGATTTTTCATGTATATGTTAATAACATATTTTTATTACAGGCATTACAGCAGGGGTTGCTTTAATGGTTATTATAGTATTTGGCTGGTCATATACTAGATTCCAAAGGAGAAAGATGTTAATGATGAAGAAGAAGTTTTTCCAAGAAAATGGTGGATTAGTTCTACTGCAACGACTCAAAGGGGAAGAGGGATCTAGTAATACTAACACAGTGAAGATTTTCACAGCGGAAGAGCTACAAAGGGCAACTAATGACTTTGACAAAGATAGAGTTGTCGGTCAAGGAGGTTTTGGAACTGTGTACAAAGGATATCTGAAAGATAATTGCATCGTGGCCATAAAAAAATCCAAGGTAATTGATCGCAATCAAATTGAACAATTCATAAATGAAGTCCTTGTCCTTTCCCAAATCAACCATAGAAATGTGGTTAAGCTCTTAGGTTGTTGCCTCGAGACGGAAGTTCCACTATTGGTGTATGAATTTATTAGCAATGGAACACTTTCTGAACACGTACATGATAAATTAAAGGCTTCTACTCTTTCTTTGGATATTCGTTTGACAGTTGCTGCAGAAACTGCTGGAGTACTTTCCTACTTGCACTCAGCAGCTTACCCTCCTATCATTCATAGAGATATTAAGTCAGTCAACATTCTTCTAGACAAAAGCTACACCGCCAAAGTGTCCGATTTCGGAGCATCCAGGTTGGTTCCTGCTGATCAGACAGAGCTATCTACATTGGTTCAAGGAACGCTAGGATATCTAGACCCTGAGTACTTGCAAACGAGTCAACTCACTGAAAAAAGTGATGTATACAGTTTTGGAGTAGTGCTTGTAGAGCTCCTAACCGGTAGAAAGGCTCTATGTTTTGAAAGACTAGAAGAAGAGAGAAGTCTAGCTCAATATTTTATTTCTTCAGTTGAAAAGGGTCATTTGTTCGATATTTTAGACGACAATATAGTCTGTGATGAGGGAAATGCAGGGCAATTGAAAAATGTTGCCGTGATTGCACAAAGGTGCTTAAATGTTAAAGGAGATGATCGACCTACAATGAAGGAAGTTGCAGCAGAACTCGAAGCTGGATCGAGATTGAAGCACTCGTGGGCTCAAACTGATCAACATGCAGAGGAGATAGAGTCCTTATTGTACGACACTCAACCATTGGGATCTGGATACCAATATAGTGAACACAGTTTCCATATTGATAGTGTAACGAGCCATGTAACTTTACCATTTCCTGGAGGAAGGTGATCAATCATGCATGTTAATTTTGCTCAGCAATACGAACTCAAAACGGCCACGGCTTCAACATGAATTTATTTGCATCTCTTTTATTTTTCGGAAGATAATAAATTTGTGTTACAAATTAATGTCAAGTGTACTAATTATGTATCTCAATAATAGTCGACACATTTTGATGTTCTTCTTACACTAGAATAGTTCTTTTTAAAATTGTTTTGTTGCTCAACTTATCATGTATTTTTGGTGCAAGGTCGTTAAAGAAAAAAAAATGGAAGTTGTTGATTTAAGCTGAAACTAATTTTGATGATCTACAAACATCTATATAAAAATCATGTCCTTAGCAAGTCTCAATAAGGAACTAGTAGTATTTATAATTGACAAAGAACTAAAGAAGAATTAGTTCCTTAATTAGCAAATTTATTGGAGAAAGTGGGTTGCAGAAGTTCTATGCACACAGTGAAAGATTTAGGTCATTCGCAAAATGACTAGAGATGGTTGTTGATCAGACGGGGTAAAACAGATTCAAAATGCAAGAAGGATTCTTTAAGATATTTAGTTTACGAGATAAACGTGTAAATCAAAGAACACAAATTCAATATGAAAATATTGCTATGTTTGCACAAAGAGAGAGAATTTTTTAATTAGGAGAAGCCCACATTCAGACCTTTAATAAACTGTCTGATCCTCTCCTCCTCTGTGGGTAGTAGCTGTAGAGAATACTTGGATAAAGAATGGAATAGGTCATGATAAGTGTGACTGACAAACTCCCCTACTCTATACTGGTGAAATCATCACGTCTCCTCTCTCACAAGGTACGAGGAACATACTTCTCCAGAAAGATGTACTAAAACTAGGCAGGGGCGGACTTACATGGCTGCCAGGGGTTCACCCGAACCCCCTCGATAAAAAATTACACTGTATATATAGGGTAGATTTTCAATATTTTTGTATATATACTAATTTTGAACCACCTCAACCGTACAAGAAACATAACCCATTTATATTTTTTATATTCCGAACCCCATGAGTGAAAATCTTGGATCCGCCATTGAAACTAGGTCCACATCAAAGGAAGTGAATCGACAGGTCCACACTTAACATAAGCCTGCCACTATAACTTAGCATTTTCCATCAGTTGGAAAATTACAAAATCCACTCCATATCTCTCCACTTCCCACATCTTATGGAGCCTCTCGTGATAGTCAATGATAAACTCATAAGCGTCCTCATACTCAGTATCATAGAAAATAGGAGGCTTCATCTTGGTGAACCTCTATAATAGATCATGCTCCTCTTTAGTCATCACTGCTCTAGTCACACGCCTCAAAAACATACCTGAATTAGAAATTTGATCCATCCACAGAGCCATAGCTGCAACATGCTGAACTCCCAAAATCTAGTCTGCGGGAACAATTATGAGTTAGATACCAATTTGGATCACCATATAACAATTATAATCAAGTAGTAGCACGAAGGAAATAAAAAGTGAGTTTTCCTAGTAACCTATAGCCTCTCGAAGAGAAGTATAGACATTTCTGTACTATTTAGTAAGACTCTACTAGACCTATCTTAGTACGATCAGGTCGACGAACCTAAAACTCTAATACCAACCTTGTCATGACCCAAAGCATCATGACTAGAAACCACACCAATCTGTTAGGACCGAAATTAATCAGGTGTCATGCGGAAGCTAACAAAGCAAACCTCGAAAGACTATGAGTAAGAAGACAAACAATAAATATACCAAAAGACACAAAGATTTAACGTGGTTCGGTCAATCAACCTATGTCCACAAAGGAGATAAGCAATTCACTATATAAACACGAGAGTACAAAATATAAAGATCAACAACCTGAACCAATTCACTCAGAATACAAGGAGGTTCACACAAGTGATAACGTATCATTTGTGTCTCACAAATTCTCCCCCTAACTAAAACTCTCAAAACCTCTAGGACTACATTGTGAATGTTGATTAAGTTAGAAGGAACAAATCTCTATTTATAGAGTCCCAAACCTTTTCCTACAAAAAAAGGACTAGCCAATCCTAAACTTTTTCCTAAAAAGAAAACCTATTTATGGTAAGAAACTCAGGGCAATTAATACCCAACAAATCTCCCCTTGGCCTGAATTTCAGACAAAACAAATTTGTTCCACCTTTTTCACATAATTTTCAACAGCTTGCATCTCCTCTCTATAATATCCTTCATCAAATCTATGTCTCGACACAGAGAATCTCTTTGAAAATATTTCTCCAACAAAAATATTTATTACTGTCAAATAGGTTGCGGCTAGAATTACACCCGTCAAGATGAACACCCCATTTTTAACCTGGCTCAACCATCGATTATCGAACCACTGAACCTGGTTTCATCATTGAACCACTAAACCTAACTCTATTATTGATCCTGGCTCTGATACTACTTGTTAGGAACGAAATAACCTAGGTGTCATGCAGAAGCTAGGAAAGCAAACCTCGAAAGACCGTGAGTAAGAAGATAAATAAGAAATATATCAAATGACGTAAAGATTTAACGTGGTTCGGTCGATCGGCCTACGTCCACAAAGGAGATAAGCAATTCACTATATAAACACGAGAGTACAAAATATAGAGAGGAACAACATCAACAAATTCACTCGGAATACAAGGAAGTTAACACAAGTGATAACGTATCACTTGTGTCCCACAAATTTTCCCCATAATCAAAAATCTCAAAACCCCTAAGACTACATTGTGAATGCTGATTAAGTTAGAAAGAACAAGCCTCTATTTATAGAGTCTTAAACATTTTCCTACAAGAAAAGGACTAGTCAATCCTAAACCCTTTCCTAAAAGGAAAACCTATTTATGGTAAGAAACTATGGGCAGTTAACCCCCATATGGGCTACCAACACTTAACATCCTAACTTACCCAACATCTAAGAATTCTAGTAAAAAAAATAATAAGTACAACAATTAATACTAAGTCTCAAAAGAAATCAAATAAATAGCAAAAGTCTAAACTATTACATCCCTAGAATTCAAAAGTCACCATACTAAAATATTTAATTAAAAATGTCTAAGAGTAGAAAATGAATAAATACTAAGTAGTCTCAAGGTCTGAAAGGAAATACATCAAAATAAGGAAGATCTGCGGCAGTCCAGATGGAAGTAGCCCACCTCAGATCTGGAAATAACTACAGCTAAATGCGGGGTCTAGTAGATGCCTCCGGATCATAGTCTGCACTCAAAAGAAAGTGTAGCAGAAGCATCCCTACTAATACTATGTATAGGTAGACATCATATGCCGACTAAGATTAGTAATAGATGTATAATCACATTTATAAAGTAAGTAGACAGGTAATTACACATAAGTCACAATTCAATAGAGTCATCATAAATCACTAACAATTATATGTGTAAATAGATATAGTTACAAATCATCATATTTCTAACATATCACAATCCATTTACCAATGCACAGAGCAAGTACACAATATATGGACCAACATTCTGAAAGTATAACTCTAACCATTTATATAAGTATAAGTATGTATAAATATTAGTCCAACCAAACTATGTTATCAAGCCGGAGAGTACTAATTTGGGATCCAAATGGTCCTCGAACACGGCCATGGGCCTGAGAATAATAAGCATAGCTCAAAGTATCATAACAAGCCTATCGCTAAACGACAAGCGGAGGGATCAAGAAGAGCTTCCAAATTAGAAAGGGGGAGAAAAACTCAAGGATTGATGCCTTACCCCATTCACACCGCTCTAGTCTATAACTGAGCACAACTAGTGCCAACCTATGGCTACGACGAGCCTCCAAAGTCTCAAACACCAACACACGCTCAACAAACCAAAATCAAGCCATACCGAGAGCAACTTACAACTACAAGGGCGAAAGTACACACTCTAAAGCACCTAAGGCTCAAACCTAAACTAAGGACATAAATTACCGCTTCCAACTAGGATACACGTGCTAAGGCATACTACAAGCAAGGTTACATCCTAAACTAAGGATCTCTGTCACACCCCGAGCCTATACCCTGGACGTGGCCGGCACTCGAGAACCATTGCTGGTCCCCAAAAGAACCCTTGGCCTGACTGACTACTTAGCGGAAGACTTACTCAAGCAATAATAGGCTTAAAACAGAATGAAATCCTTTAAAAGCAAGTACTCAACTCATAAAATCTGGAAAATACTTAAGAGCAATACTTATAGTTCATAAAACAACACAAAAGAAAGTAAATTATGAGGAACACCTCGACTCTGTCTATCTATGAAGCCTCTACTATTAAAGAAGGATGTTGGGACAAGACCCACAACTCCTCAACAAAATTACTACTAACAACTTATAAACCTGGAGTCCTCTAGAACCAAGGAGGCCTTACTCAAAAGCTGACAAGCGGATGAAGTGATCTCAACGGAACTCCTGTTGAGGATCCTAAGTACCTGTATTTGCATCATAAAAGATGCAGGTCGAATGACATTAGTACATGGAATGTACGAGTATGTAATACAGCTGAATAACAAATAACTGAATTGAAACTCTGACAGTAACTCAATTGAAATATAAAAGAACTAATGATGGAAAATCATTTACACTCTTACCAACAGAATGTGATAAAAGCATATACTGAACTGACCAGGCTGAAAGGATTACTCAACTCAACTCAACTCAACTCAACTCGACTCGACTCAACTCAACTCAATGTAAAGCTTCACAAAGTATAACATAATAACTCAAAGAAAATTATATGTGAAAATACAAAGAAAGTACTCTTTACTCTATTTGGGAGTTTCTCTAATCAACAACCATCACAATGAGCTACGTGATGATACAACGTCTCGCCCACGCTACCAGAATTATCCTATACCTTGCCGGGGTCAAGAACCTCTCAACTAAGTGGATCCACTAAGCTCACCCCGAAGGCAATAAAGAAATCATCTAAAAAGTATGAATCCTTTACCCATGTTGGCATACATGGTTTATGAGGACTTTGAGTTGTCTGAACTCCCCCATATCGGTGCTCAATACTACTCCCAATAATATATACTCATGCTCAAATGTATAAAACATAACTCTTTCTCAATTTGAGGTAATTACTCAAATGATCCTCTTAATAGATCGAGGTAATATTCGGAAACATCTCTGAACTCATAAACTCATTTAAAGATCAATGATTCTCTCTTTTAAATGTAAATGTGTTATATTTGGGAATACTTAGTTCCCTTATACTCTTTTTCAATCGTGAATACAACTCTTCTCATTCTCATATTTACTTTCTCAAGACTATATTCAAAACCATTGATAATTACAAAAGAATTCTCAAAATGACTCAAAAAGACCTCTTGAACTTCCCTCCTAAACTTACTTTAGTTTGGAATGTAAATTAAGACATGTGAGTAGGATAACACATGAATTTTCAATGATAAATGGAGCTTATAGGATTTAATATAGAGTGGGAAAACATAGCCACAACTTAAAGGAACACACCCAAAAAAACGGACAAGAAATGGGCCGCCCTGGCGACCCCTGGTGCACTGCTGGTGTGGGGCGCCAGGCCCCAAACTTCATAAGATGCTGGTCAACCTAGGCTCTGATACCAACTTCTCACGACCAAATTCCTCAGGTCATGATGGCACCTATTACATCCCACCAGTAGGTAAGCCTAACCCATAGCCCGAAACTAGATGCAAAGGGCTATCAAGCAGAAGAGGAACCAACAACGTAACAAACGATAATAAAGAGAAGAAAGAGGAAACAACATAGATATATCCAAGGAACTGCCTCCAAGACCTGGCATCAGTCAGTAATGGAGCATCTAACAAAATAATAGTACAATTCTTTTACAAATACAAAATAGATACAGACAGTCCTCAAAAGCAAGTAAAGACTAATCCTAGCCCAAAATAGATGGAAATCGGCGACTCTGGACGCCAGGAGCTCACCCAATGTCCGAATGTAAGCTGCTCCGCACCAAGACTAATCACCAATGATAACCCATACTATGATCTGCAGGGTGCAAAAGTGTTAGTAGAGTCTTAAGGATTGGTGCGTTGATGTCAGTATCCTATCTTCGAGAGGCTATAGGGCATTCTTAGGAAATTTTGTTTTTGACTCTGTATCGTGTATTTTCGTTCTGAATAACCTCTAAAACTGCTTCTTTGGAATCCACTCTCTCTTTAGATGGATAGCATGAGGTATTCTATAGGCGTGGACGGAGCGTCGGCACATTCTACCGAAGGTTCAACCTTTGATCAGGCTACAGGGCCTTAGTAAGGCCTAGACCCTAAGGTCGAAGGTGTTCTTCAATAGATGGAGAGTTTGGGGGCAGCCTAGGCTCCGATTGAGTCATTGGCTACTTTGGCTCCTTGATGTTCAGTGTTAGGAGGCCCGAGTTCCTTTGGGGGTACACCACCGGCAGGTGTGGTTCTTGGTGCAGCGGTTACTGCTCAGGATAGAGTTGGGTTGGTTGGTCCTCAGCAGGGTTCGTCATCGGTGTCTTAGCATGGGTTGGGATTTTTAGATGGGCCGGGCTTAGCCCCATATTATTCCCTACAGATCGAGATATGAGTCAGGAGTTCATCAGGGGGTTGTCATTGACACTCCGTTTGGTGTCAAAGCACATGATAGAGGCTGGGTCTACCTTTCCCCATATATTTAGCCATGTGAGGGCAGTGGAGCAGGCATGCCTTGAGGCGTACATAGGCAGGGCGAGAGGGCCAGGCAAGGCCATAGCCACAGGAGGCCCCGTTCTAGGCCTAGAGACCCTTAGGACAGGTCCCACTAGAGGTTCCAGTAGGGTCAGTCTAGCCGGCCTGTTCAGGTGGCATTGTATGCTTTCGGAGGTAGCCAGCACCGTCAGGGTGGTCCCAGCACGGGCCAGAGTTCAAGAGGTTCAGATTTGGGTTCTGTAGGTCGTGGCGGCCGTCTTCTTGCGGCCCATTTTTCATAGGGCTATTATGTTTGCGGTGACTTAGATCACCGATCTAGAGATTGCCCCAGGCAGGAGTTACTCATCCAAACACCTATGGCTTCTTCTACTCCCCAGGCTAGAGTTGTTGGGCCTTGCCGTATCTATGGAGAGCTTGGCCACCAATCTAGAGAGTGTCCCCGACGTGGGACTAGTGCGCAATTTGCTCATTCAGGTCAGTATCATGGGTTTACGTCATCTCCAGTAAGAGTTAGTGCTTAAGGTGGTGTTGATAGTACTTTAGGTGTTCAGGCCAAGATCGGTCACGATCCGTTCTATGCTTCTACAGGTGAGCTGGAGGCCAAGGATCCAGGTATCGATTGTATTTGCTCGATTTCCTTGTTTAGCTCTGCATTGCTTATATTGTGTGGTTGAGTAACACCCCGTGCCTTTGCCTATGTGGTTTTGTTGGGAGTTTGCGGTTGGGCTAGTTAGCTTTCCCTTTTGGTCCTCCTTGCCGATTGTTGTTGCCGTGGTGCCGATCCTTGCTAGAGTGGTGTTTAGACCAGCTCTGTAGTTCTGGGAGTTTTGCGGTTAGTTCTAGTTGGCTTAGAAGGTTGCCTTAGTTGCTTACTGTCCCGTTGGACTAGTGGATGGGTGGCTCTTCTTACCTTTGTGCATAGCTAGTGTTGCCTTGATTAGTATTTCTCTCCTGCCATTCATGTTTTCTTGGCTTAGACGACTATCTTCGTTGCTTGGCATTATTGGGTTCGTAGCTGAAAGGTTGGTTGTTCAAGCAGTATGTGAATTGAGGTATAGCATCTTTGGAGTTGTGGTGGATCTCGCTGGTCGATCCTTCCCTATGCCTTATCAGTATTTTGAGCCCTGCGACTGCAAAGTTGAGGTTTGCTCCCTTTTACCTACCTGGTTGGGTTCTTTGCGGCATTCTTGGTGTTTGGGTTTATTGGTGGTTGGAAAATTTGTGATGAAGGTGGAACAACTTTCTGTGGTATTACTGTAATCCTAGTTGGCCGTCTCTTCCCATTTGCCTTAGTCTTGTTCTCAGTTTCAAAGTTGTGGTCTATTCGTTCAATCTTTTGAAGCCATCTTTTTCGAGGGTGTTTGCGCTTGACCACAACTGTTGGGATTTTGAAGGTGTGATCTCTCGTTGCACCTTGTTGTTGTTGTGGTTGGTTCCTTGTGGTTGGGTTGGTAGCTCTCGAGGTCTTGGTTGTGTTCTGGAGTTGGAATGGCGATGTCCCTTGACGGGTTCAGAATTTAGCTTCCGGTAGAGAATTAAAGGTTGCTTAGAAGGTTCATCATCTGAGATGGGGTCTAAGTAATTCATGAAATGTGAGATTTTGAATTTTTTTAGGATGGAAGGTTTGCTTTTAGCATTTTTGGTGTCTTGCGATGTTCGTTGATGGGGGTTGATGCCCTTGGACCATTAACGATCAGATTTGCGCTCGCTGAGTAGTTATGGGCATATGGTGTCGCTGTTTCAGAAGTTCCTATGGTAAGAGTAATTCACTGGAGCTGGGCTCAGTGCGGCCTTGTCGTTCGAGGGATGATCGCCCTTGTGAGTAGAGTGTTGGTTTTAGGAGGTTGAGCTTCAGCTTGGATTGTTGGTTTTTTTGAAATTGAGATTGGAATTTTGGGCTTTGCCCTGGGTTGAGTTTCTTATTTTGGCGGGTGTCGCTCCTCGATGTTCAAATAGAGTATGTAACCCCTTCAAGGTTGGTGTCGTATGGTTTTGTAAGAAAGTTACTGGTGGTGTTGGTAGTATTCAGTATGGCCAAGGACCGGCAGAACACACTTGGTGGCTAGGAGAAGATGGATTTTTAGCATAAGGCAAATATATTGAATTATGAGCTGAGTTGCATCAGCCATGGTCCCGTGTTGCTCATTTAAGTGGTTTTTGTTTTCCTCAGATGAACCTGGTGTTTTCGATCAAGCTCAGGTTAATTGAGCGAGGGTTGGAGCCCATGAAGGGAATTGGATAAGCTTGTGGAGTTTGAAGTGAATTTGAGGATTTACCCCTAAGCCTGAGTTCCCTATCTGCGTTGTTCGACCCGTGAGGGTGTCTGAGGGTCTTGCAGAGTATGCGGGCCCTGTATCCTCGTCCTTTCGCGCCTTAAGATTGTAACTATCCTTCTACTTTTGCAGACGAAAGTCCTTTTAGTAATGGATGTTGTAATGACCCTCCAGTTCATTTTCTCTCTTTTTTGATCTTTTCAGTGTTTAGAGCTATTTTGTAGTGACCCCAAGTCATTTTTGACTTGCAGGCACTGACTGTTCGGTCGTCTGGTCGTTCGTTTGGGTTTTATGCCCATTTTCTTGTTCTGGAGCTTTTGAAACATTAAAAGTTGATTTCGGTCATAACCTCAGGTAAACGGCCCCAGAATGGAATTCTGACGGTTCCATCAACTCCGGAACGGCAAAATTAGGCTAGTAGCATGCTTGCTTTGAGTTCCGAGGCTTTCCGTGTCACTTTGGGGCCATTTGGCTCTTTAGCTTTTAAAATTTGGCCCAAGGTTGACCTTGGTCAACATTCTTGGTAAATGCGCTCAAATGAAAATTCCTCCTGCGTGGTTAGTTTTGGAATACCGAGTTTGGTCTAGAACAACCCTTCGTGTGCTTCTCGGGGGTTTCAATCTAATTCCGAGGCCCTTTGTAGAAGTTAGCTAAATTGGTGCTTGGGAAGTGGGACCCAGTTTTTATCTAAATAACGTCATATGGAAATTCCGACTGCATCATTAAGTCTGGAACGTCGAATTTGATGGGGTAGCATATCTCGTTTACTTGCACGAGGTTCCGAACGAATCTCGAGCACCTCGTCAGAGTTTTGGCCAAAGCCAAAAGCTGCTGGTGCACAGCTGGTGTTGCAGGCCTCTTTTGGCCTTCGCGTTCACGGTCTAGTAGCCGCATTCGCGGAGCTCAAGGTCTCCTCTCTCCACGTTCGCAGAGGTTCATGATCCCCTTCTCCGCATTCGCGTGGGGTCTCCGCATTTGTGGAGGTTCGGGTTCTTCTTCTCCTCGTTTGCGGGAGAGCATCTGCGTTATATATATTTAAACTGCACATGAGTGTGCCCAGTGGGTCTTATGGGGGGCTCAACTAGGTTTAGTTTAGATATTCTCAGTTTACTTTCTGCTTTTCTGTTTCTATTTTGTTGACCTCTGTTGTTGTTGATTCTATCTTTTCTGCCTCTTTTTACCTTTCTTGCTTAGTCAGAATATGATGCCTACTGGGTACCTGTTGTTTTGGTACTCATGCTACACTCTGCATCTATTTTCGTGATGCAGGTCCGAGCACCAGTTATCAGCATTGAGATCGGGCCTGCAACTGTAGTTCAGGAGACTAGGGTGAGCACATGACGTTCTGGGATTACCTGTCTCCTTATGCATTTATCTTTTGGCTTGTCTTTTGTTTTCAAGACAATTGTTTCTGTGGTCCACTTTTGGGACTTGTACTCTTGTTAGTGGTTCTGTACATGTGACTTCCAGGTTTTGGGAGGTGTCTTGTATATATTTATTTTGGTCTGGTTCCATCTCAGCTTTCAGTTATGTGTTCTTGTTATATGCTTCCGCTTGGTTTTGGATGAGTTTCCACTCTTAGTCCCATTACTGTTAAGTTATGGGATAGAGTTTGGCTTGCCTACTGGTGGGTTGGTAGGCGCCATCAAGACTTGAGAAATCGGGTCATGACAGTACGAGCCACACTTAGTGAGCGTTGGATCTCCCTTGGTTGTCACAGATATGGATCGTGGTGAGCTCCTAGCGTTCAGAGACTTGTTGCTTTTACACTTTTGTATTGACTTGTATTTTGTATTTTTTATTAGCCAGTTATCTTGTATATATAACCATTTTGTACTTACTAGCTCCTGTATCGGTGACACAAGGTCTTGTGTTAGTTTTTCTTCTTGGTCACTTTCGGGCCTCTTTGTATATTTTGTATTGTACTTACAGATCTATACTATGGCCCATTTCTATATTTTTATTCCTTATTCCGCTTATTCTTAGTTATTTTTATTTAAAATGTCTTAGCTTCCACAATTCTTTTTGGGTTTTTGATTTCCTACTCTTGGGTTGTGGTAGGTGACATAATTGCCTAATTTTGGGTCGTGACAGTATGATACATATAAGAACTTTAGATTAACTAGTCTTACTAGTACAAGAGCAATTGTCTAGTAGTGTCTTGTGGATCGGTACGATGACGTCCGTATCCTACCTTCACGAGGCTACAAGACAATCTTAGGAATACTTTATTACTTCTTATTTATTATTGTGTGTTGGTGATTGTAGCAACATCTAAACTTCATTTGTTTCATTCTTTTGCAGATGGAAAGGACGAGATCATCCATGGGTTGGAGAGAGCCTGTTGCACATCCAGACGGAGCCCTGGCCAGGGGTAAAGGCCGAGGTTATCCTGGAGGGCGAGGTAGAGCATAGGCTGCAGCACCAACTCGGGATCACGAGCTGGCACCATCACCAGAGCCTGATATAGAGGTTGAGCATGTTTTGCATCAGCTAGATGGTGTTGGGCTAGCCTAGCAACCATCTGGATTCGTGGCTACGCCAGTGCTACATGATACATTGGCCAGGATCCTCAGCTTCATGGAGGGTATGTCCCAGGTAGGGACTTTGACTATTTCTTCAGCGGGACCCCAAGTTTGAGACAAGGCTCAAAATTCCACCTAGGCAGGGGTACACGGTTTTCAAACTCTAGAGGTGCAACATGCTTTTGCAGATCCTCATTTACTGGTTCAGCTAGTTCTAACATTGCTCCACCTATGCTAGTCAGGCCAACTATTTCTTCTGAGAAGAAGAAGATGTTGGGATGGTTCATTAGATTGGGTCCAGGTTCACAGGGTCTGCTGGTCAGGATGCCCATGAGTTTCTAGTAAGTTGTTAGGAGAGGTTGCATAACCTCAGTTTGGTGAATTCTCATGGGGTTGATTACACTTCTTTTTATCTAGATGGGTCAATGAAGCAATGGTGGAGGCCTTATCTTGAGCGCAGACTAGCTGGGTCACCTCTGGTGACTTGGGCTCTTTTCTCTTTGGCTTTCTTAGAGAAGTATGTACCTCACAGCTTGAGGGAGTGATTGCAGGTTGAGTTCACAAACTTTACTAAGGGATCACTGTCAATTTGTAGAGTATGAGACACTGTTTCACGAGTTAGCCAAACATGTGACTATGCTTATATCGATAGAGCACCTGAGGGTGTGCAAATTTGTTAGAGGGTTTATATTTCCACTTAGGTTAGCTAATGAGCATATGGTGGCATCAGGTAGTTCTTTTCTGAGGTAGTCTACCAAGCACACACCATTGAGGGGATCTGTCATAAGGCTTATAGAGGTAGCGATAAGAGGCCCCATCATCAAGGCGGTTTTACCGGGTCTCAGCCTCGTGGTAGAGGGTATTTGGGTAGAGGTTACCTGTAGTAGTTTCATCCTACTACACCAGTTCAGGAAACTCTTTAGTTTATGGATGGTGGCACTATGGGTGCTATACGTTAGTTGGTTCAGGCTTCTCAGGGTTCACATTCAGGGTATTCGGGTCGTGGTGGCCATAAAGTTCCAGTCGATTCATCTCAACAGGTCACTTTTGGCCAGGGTTTTTATGAGTGTGGTGAGTTTGGCCACTTTGCTAGAGATTATTATAAGGCATTCTTTCAAACATTAGGGTTAGCATGTTTAGGCTCCCAAGGCTTCGATACCGTCGACTAGGGGTGGTACTCAAGGTAGCAGGGGTGGTCCCCATGGTACTCGAGGTGGTCCTAAGGTAGAAAGGTCAGGCGGTCAACGAGGACGCGACCATATGTATGTTTTTTCGGGTAGGTCAGAGGTGGAGTCTTCAGATGCTATTATAGCAGGTATGATCTCCTTCTCTCATCAGCCTGCATATGCTTTATTTGATCTAGGGTCTACATTTTTGTATGTATCTGCTTATTATTCTACGCGGTTGGATTTATCTTGTGAGTCAACGTCTGAGCCTATGCGTGTAGCTACTCCCATAGGTGATTCTTTAGTAGTGGATTGGGTGAATAGATCTTTTGCGATGACCATCTTGGGGTATGACTCTTGGGTAGACATGATTGTGTTAGATATGGTGGATTTCAACTTGATTCTAGGCATGGATATGTTGTCTCCCTATCATACCATCTTGGAGTTTTTCTCCAAGATTGTTATTTTGTGCATGCTTGGTATTCCTCTACTTGTGTAGATCGGTACTGATAGTTATATTCCAAGGGTCTGATCTCTTTTCTAACAGTGTGATGGGTTGTAGAGAAGGGTTTCTATCTTATCTTGTTTATGTCCATGATACTAATGTCGACACTCCTCCTCTTGAGTCAGTTCTTGTGGTTAGAGAGTTTGCTGATCTGTTTCCTACTGATAAACCCAGTCTTCGTCCTTACCGTGATATTGAATTTGGTATTGATATTAACCCGAGCATGCAACCAATTTCTAATCCACCATATCAGATAGCACTAGCTGAGTTGAGGGAGCTTAAGGACCAATACTAGGACCTCTTGGGAAGGGATTCATTAGATTGAGTATGTCTCCTTGAGGTTCTCCTATCTTGTTCGTGAAGAAGAAGGATGGTACCTTATGTATTAACTAGAGGCAATTGAAAAAGGTGACTGTAACACCCCAAGTTTCCAAGGGATTTTAAAATGCAGAACTCACCTGAAGACAGTGACCTACGGAGGCCACCTACGGGCCGTAGATGGATTGACTGGCCGTAGGTGGGAACAATCAATGGCACTGTGAAATTTCAGTATTTTCAAGTTTCTAAACTTTGACCTACGGAATAGCAGGACGGTTCGTAGTCCAGTTGATGAGGCGTAGATGGGTTTCGTAGATGCCTTCCAGACTTAGCCAAATTTTTAGCTCAAAATGAACTTTCTGAATCAATTGACGGAAGAGCAAGATGGTCCGTCAATTGATATACGGACAGTAGATCCTGTCCGTCGATTGGCCCCACCAATTTTTAATTAAGGGCTTTTCGGTCTTTTCCCTAATTGTTTACCTATTAAACTAAGTCGGTTATACCCTTAATCTTAGACCTATGAATACTTTCTAAGCCTAATTCCTTTCATTCTAATTCATTCCAAAACTCTCCTCTCTCAAATATTTCTCTCTCAACTCTCAAGGAAGAAGAAGAAGCTTGAATCCTCCATTGAAGACCTTCAATCTTCTCCAATTCTTGTTGATTGCTTTGAGGTATGATAGTGTTCACCATTAGGAGTCTTTTCCTCCAATGTGACCTTCCTCTTCTTCATGATTTTCAAAGGTTTACTCTAACCCAATTGAATTAGGGTTTGTGATCAATCATTGTGGGTTCTTCAATTATGATTCAAATTATTGATTTTATGATTCCTAGTGCACGATTTAGCGTGATAAAGTAACTTAGTGCACGAATTAGCGTGAATTACATGATTTGATATAAAGATTGCATGAACCCTCATATCCCAAGCTAATTCTCCCCAATTTGATAATCTATGCTTTGATTGTTGGGTTGAGTTATGATTTGATGAAGTTTATGAATTCTCTATGAAATCAAGCATGAATTATGAATGAATTGAGGATAATCTTATGAATTTACCATGATCAGGTCAAAAGCATGATTTTCCTCTATTATGTGAGTTCCTTCAAGTATGGGTAAATTGTCTTAATTATGGCTTTCTAAGCATAAGCATGCATTGAATTGCATGATATGAGTTGAACTTGTATGAACCCATATGAACTCTATGAACTATGAAATATGAGCATGATGAATTAAGGGTGCTTTAAGAGTAAAGTACAAAAGTTATGATATGATGATGCGATGGTTGAGTAGTGAAAGGTTTTCTCACGTAATTCTCCCACTATGATAAAACAAGAACAAAGAGGCGATTACCCATGTTCTTAAGGAGCTATTCTAATAATGTAAGCTTGGAAAAGGTCCATGAAAGATGAATATCTATAAGCATGATTTTTTAGCTTGAATTGGTAACCTTAGTTGTACCTTTTCATGTTTAATGATATAAATATGTTAATTACTAATCCATGGGAATTATGCTTAGCACCGAGTGGATATTGAGATGGAAGCCCTCCTGTTAGTAGAGGCCGGGTCTTCTAGTGAAAGCTCTCCCATTAGTAGTGGATGGGTTTTATAGATGGAGCTCTCCCGTTAGTTGAGGCCAAGTCTCTTAAAGCAATCTCTATCCCATAAACTATGTTACCACCATAGGACTTGTCTTTAAGTAGACATTAGCTAGTGGATCCACATAAGCTAAGAAGTTCATGGTCTTACCTTGGCAAGTAAGACACCCCTTTTTGGTGTGGGGTAGACACTGGATTCCGTGTTGATAGCTCACATGGTCTTACATGTCGGTTAAGGCTTTTTCCCACAAGTTAATGAACAAGTGTTCTCATGATGAAGTAAAGAAAAGAAGAAAAGATGATTTAGCTTGCTTTGGTCTTGATATATGCTTTATGTTTCATGTTTCTCATGTTTTATCATGTTTTTAGCTTGGCCATTGCATGTCATGATTATGTCTCTCTCTAGCATGATTTATGTGTTATGTGCATTGCTATCATACTTAGTACTTAATTGTGCTAACGCATACTCTTTCCTACATTAACTTCTTTGGTGTAGGACGTGGCGACTCACCTTCCACTAGTGGCTAGAGCTTGATCAGAGAGTTGATAGAAGACTTGGTGAGTCTTTATCCATCCGAGGACATAGCCTAGTTGTTCTTATTTTCATTTCATTTCTTTTCAGTGTTGGATATTGTATTGGGCTGCGTCCCTATCACTTTTATTCGTATTCTATGATATTAGAAGGCTTTGAGACATGAGTTGTAGACTTTCGCTATTTTGAGTAAAGCTTTGATATAAATGCTCTTTGAACTCTTATTTCTCTATTATCTTGTATGTTATGTATGCTAAGAGCTTGTATGAGGCCTCTCGGGGTCTTGTACGCTGTGTTACATCTAGGGGCTACCCTGGGTCGTGACAGTGACCATCAAGAACAAGTATCCTATGCTGCAAATTGCTGACTTATTTGGCCAGCTTCAGGGTGCAGCACTGTTCTCTAAGATAGACTTAAGATCAATTTATAACTAGTTAAGGATTAGGGTAGTGGAAATCCCTAATACTGCCTTCAGGACTTGGTATGGCCACTATGAGTTATTAGTCATGCCTTTTGGATTGACAATGCCCCAACAACATTCATAGAGTTGATGAACCATGAGTTCAGGCCATATTTGGACTCGTTTGTGGTAGTGTTTATTAATGATATCTTGGTCTACTCTGGGAGTAAGGAGTAGCATCTGAGGATTGTACTCCAGACCTTGTGAGATTAGCAATTGTATACCAAATTTACTAAGTGTGAGGTTTGGCTTGAGTCTGTAGAATTCTTGGAGCACGTGGTGTCCAAGGATGGGATTATGGTAGATCTAGCAAGGTAGAGGAAGTTTGTGGTTGATCTAGGCGCACTTCTCCTGCCAAGGTTCATAGTTTCATCAGGTTAACTGTCTACTACAGATGGTTCATTGAGGGGTTTTGTTCGATTGTGTAACACCTCAGATTTTGAACGAAGAAAAAAATTTCCGATTCTGGCACCAGTGACAACGGAGGCCACCTACGGACCGTAGATGGACTGACGGACCTTAGGTGGGAACCGTAGTTGGGCCACTTAATGTCTGTATAATGTCAAGTTCCAGAACCTTGATGAAGGTCTGATAGGACGGCCCGTCGATCTTTCAACGAGTCATAGATGGGTCTCGTAGGTCTCTTCCAAACTTAGTTAAATTCTTAAGCCATAAGTTCAAACCTACGATTGCCATGAACGGTCCGTCGATTGACCCATGAGCCGTACATAGGATCCATCGTTGTCGGGTCCAAGGTTGGCAGTCTCTGAATCTATCTACGGTAGGACAGGATGGTTCGTAGGTTGACTTACGGACCATAGGTCCAACCGTAGAAAGGGGTTCGACAGTTATTTTAAAGGGCTTTTTGGTCTTTTCCCTAGATATTTAATACCTAATCTAAGTTTGTTACCCTTTAATGCTAGGCACTATATAAGGCTATTTAGCCTAATTTTACATTCTCAATCATTCCCAAAACTCTCCTCTCTCAAATATTTCTCTCTCTAGAAGTTTGAAGAAGAAGAGGGCAAGCTACGGCTCAAGAAATCAAGCTTTTCTTCAACAATTGCTTAAGGAATTGAGACCCTAAGGTATGATAGTGTTCATCCATGGAGCCCTTTTCTCCATGGAATCCCTAAAACCTCTAATTTTGAAAGTATCAAATCCCCAATTTGAT
>JAGDQO010000628.1:0-74768 GCA_018342035.1 Solanum appendiculatum | reverse complement strand
TCTCCTCCTCCTCCGCCCATGAACGCAAATTCTCCGCCAACCAACGCCAACGCCAATGCCACCACCTACACAATAACCAAACCTGCTAACATAACAAAATCACGATGTCCAAAACAGTGTGGGAACCTTACCATTCCATATCCATTTGGAATTGGAATAGGTTCTGGTTGTGGATTTAACCCATGTTCGAAATCGATTGTGATACTAATACAACAGATTTTCCAACACCATCGATAGGGAGCATTAAAATCTTCGACATCTCGGACACCGAAATGAGGATATCAAATGCCATAAATATAAAGTGTTACTCACAAACAGGAGTTTTGATTCAAGATGAACCTGCTTGGACGAGTTTAGGAAGATCAAGTCCTTACAGTTTTTCTTCCCTAAACAAGTACGAGGCAAAGCTAAAAATTTCGTTAAGAGTATTCAAGATTTAATATTTATGTATGGAAAATATTTTTGACATTATTTTTTCTTAAATTATTAGTTTATATTCTTTTAGGTTTACATAATTCTTAAATTAATTTCATAGTAGTTAAAATCGTGTAATCTCACTATTTTAACTCGTTTTGAACCAATAGCATGATGGATGAGTCATAACTCAACTTGTTTAAACTTAGATTGATTATCAAGACTACTAAAATTGAGCTGATCTCGCCGTCTCTGTACATACTGATTCTAAATTATAAATTCACCTTTGCAGATTCACGGTGGTTGGTTGTGATGATGGTGCTATAATGACTGCATTTAACTTCGCTAATAGTTGCCCCACTACCTGCAGAAGTACAATTGATGTAACTAAAGGAAGATGTACGAGTTCCGGTTGTTGCCAAATGATAATACCAAAAGGCTTGAAATATTACAATACAAGTATGGTAACCACAAGAAATCATACTAGAGTTTGGCAGTTTAATCCATGTGGCAATTCGTTTCTTGGTGAAGCTAGTCGATTCTAGTTCCAGGCTGTAGAGGATCTCAGTGATGTTAATTTTGCACAGAAGATTATGATATTGTCCCTATTGTGCTAGATTGGGCCATTGGAAATCTTACTTGTGTTGAAGCATGAGAAAGTAATGATTATGCTTGCCTCGATAATAGCCAGTGTGTTGATTCTGACACTGGCATTGGTGGCTATCGGTGTAGTTGTAACTCGGGATATGAAGGCAATCCATATATAGGCTCTGGCTGTCAAGGTAATTTGGTTTCTCTACTTCCTCACATGCTTTACACAATCCCATCACATATAGGTAATAATTACAAGTAAATTTCTTGATAAGCGTTAATTGATGATATGATAAAAGTGATAACTAATTAACTTCTTGTATATATTCAAATCTTTTTTTAACCACTATACTCTTAGAAAATCAATTGTAGTAGTTCTCAATTTGTTTTAATTCACACCTGGACTTGTTGACTTATCACTGACCCATCCCTTTCATTAAAATTTGACTTACGAGTTAATGTGGGAAAATGTTCAAATATGCCATCAAACTTTGAGAAAAGAATCATTTATGCTATCGGTTTAAAGTTTGACTCATTTATGCCATTTTCATTTGAGAAAAGGCTCGCCCATGCCATTATTTCTTAAGTATCTAAAAACCAAATAAAAAGGATAACGCGTCAGGGATTAATTTTTTCTATTTTGCATGCCAGATATTGATGAATGTGCTGATTCAAATACCAATTCTAGTGAACAAATTTGCACAAACACACTTGGGAGTTACAATTGTTCCTGTCCAGAAGGATACTCTGGTGGTGGCAGAAAGAATGGTCGTGGCTGTATTGCACCAAACTCCAACTCTGAGTTCCCATGAATCAAGTTTTCTGTTGGTAAGTTTCGTAGAATTTAAATTTGAATTTGTCTCTACTCACGTATACATGGTAGTGATAAATTATGAATACATTTCTTGAAGTGAAAAATAAAATTACATGCATGTCCGTTCGATCGATTGGATTTCTAATTCCAACAAATTTGTTCGATAAACATATATAGGTATGATTGTGGTTTTGTATTCCTAGTGGTTGGGAGAACATGGCTCTATTTCAGCATCAAGAAAAGAAAACTCATTAAACTTCGCGAGAAATTCTTCCAACAAAATGGTGGTTTGCTCTTGAAACAACGTATCTCTTCTAACGAGGGTGGTGTGGAAGCAACCAAATTTTTTTACAGCAGCGGAGTTGAAGAAGGCTACAAACAACTATGCCACTGATAGAATTCTTGGTCGTGGTGGAAATGGAATTGTCTATAACGATATTCTACCTGATTACCGCATAGTTGCTATTAAGAAATCAAAGTTTATGGAAGAGGAACAGATTGAACAGTTCATCAATGAGGTACTTATTCTTACTCAAGTCAACCATCAAAACGTGGTGAGACTCTTTGGATGTTGTTTGGAAGCCGAAGTTCCTTTACTTGTCTATGAATAAATTTCTCATGGAACTCTTTACGAGCATATCCACAACCGAAATGGAGCACCTTGGTTATCTTGGCAAAATCGGTTAAGAGTTGCTAGTGAGACAGCAAGTGCACTTGCTTACCTTCACTCATCCGCGCAAATGCCTATAATTCATAGAGATGTCAAGTCTGCCAATTTATTATTGGATGATGTTTACACCGCGAAAGTGGCAGATTTTGGAGCTTCAAGGTTAATCCCTATTGATCAAACACATCTTGCTACAATGGTTCAAGGGACATTAGGATACCTAGATCCTGAATATTTTCTGACAAGTCAATTGACTGAGAAAAGTGATGTTTATAGTTTTGGAGTAGTTGTTGCCGAACTTTTGACAGGGATGAAACCTATTTCGAGGGACATAAATGACGTGGACAAGAATTTGACAGAGTATTTTGTTTTGTTCATGAGAAAGAATCAATTGTTTCAAATTCTTGATCGCAAAGTGGTAAGAGAAGGAAGCCTTGAGCAACTCCAAAAGGTGGTTGAGCTAGTGAAGAGTTGCCTTAGTTTGCACGGAGAAGATAGGCCTACAATGAAAGAAGTAGCAGTGGAACTTGAAAATTTAAGAAAGTTCACAAAAAATAACCCTTGGGCTAATGGAAACGGACATGAAGAGAAAGAAGATGAATTATCAGATCTTTATACAATTCCAATTGACTCCAATACCGGCATCAACAATTTCTCTGGACAATATAGTTCCAATTTGAATACAAATAGCAGCAACTTTTCTGGACAGTATAGTTCGAGTAGTACTTCGAACACAAATAGCACATTGATCCAAAACAGAAGGGCAATTTGATTATGCACTTTGAATTTTCTGATGTAATTTTCCTGCTTGGGATTCGTACTTTTCTCTTTGAATATTTGTTTACATTGGAGTCAAACTCCCACTTATGTGATAAAATTTGTTGTTTAGACTATTTTTGTACATTTTATATAAATTTGTTTACACTTTATACTCAATTTAGTTCAGAAAGTTGGTAAAACTAGATTTTTATAAATAAGAACTGGACTAAATTGAACTGGAAAGCTGCAATGCCATAACAACTCGAACCACACCTAGTTAAGAAAATGCAGTCCTAGAACAAGAAAAAATAGGTCCAACCCAATCACTCAACAATCTTAATTGAACTTCCCAAGAGAGTTCACCATTGCAAATTACAACAAGATACTCGATGAATTGAAAATATGCAACATGTCCATATTCTCAATCATGAAAACTTTTTGAAATAGAAATCACAGACGTGATCAGACTGTCCCATAGCAAGAAAAATATATTCTAAGACCAGGACGCGTCACTGAATCTCCCAATCCACAAATTATTAGTATAAAAGAACATTTGAAATTTTATTAAAATAATATGCTCAATAAGTTAGACTAAGATTTAATAACCTAGGGTCATTAATCTTTAATATCGGGCGGATGCTTACACTAAACTACCATTTAATAGCTAGGATCGATATACTTTAATATCGTGCGGATGCTAACACTAATACATATATAGTTCATCCTAAAGATAGATAACTTATTATGCTAAAAAATGACTGCAGTAACTAAAAGCAAACTCAACATTGTCAAACAACCCACAGTGACATATGCAGAAAGGAGAAAGTACAAGCAAGTACCATTGAAGCCAAGAGAGAAACAAGCTCGGTTGCTACCGAGGGCTTCTAGACTATGATCAAGTAATTTTGGTGCCTTCAGTAGTTTCAGCTCCCCCTCCCTATACCCCGTTTTTTGATTGCTAATGATTTCAAAATCTCTTATGAGGATGAATCTAAACTTTGAGAAGTCTGAGTGACATGTGTCTCACCATCTCGAGGGCACCAATTCCTCTTCAAAGGAAGGTTTGGGTGCTGAATTTACTCAAAATTTTTGATTAAATTTTCATTTTTGTTATCAAGTATCTCAGCTTTAAGTGCTTTTTTGACAAGTATAGGAGCCTCCAAGAAAGGAGTTACATCTCCGCGAATACCTTCTAAGTGGTACTTTAGCCCGATAAAAACTAGAAACAACTTTACCACAATAGTTGCACTTTATTCTTGACTACACCATGTGGCAACTGATCAGAAGAAGTCGAGAATTAAGTGCAACTATTGTGGTAAAGTTGTTTATAGTTTTTATCGGCTTAAGTACCACTTAGGAGGTATTCGTGGAGATGTAAATCCTTGCTTGGAGGCTCCTATATTTGTGAAAGAACCACTTAAACCAGAGATACTTGATAAGAAAAATGAAAATTTAATCAAGAATTTCGAGCAACTTCAGCACCCAAACCTTCCTTTGAAGAGGAATTGGTGCCCTCGAGATGGTGAGACACATGTCACTCAGACTTCTCAAAGTTTAGATTCATCCTCACAAATAGATAAATGATATACAAGCTAGGGTAAGCATGTACAAATGTATCAATAGGATAATTATATACAAGTTAGGGTGAGGATATACAAGGTCAAGTGGGTGAAATGGGTTGGTGGTGTTATCCAAGTTGTCCCCATATATTAAAGGGGATGTTTGGGCTCTGTACAGGCATAAGTCTCCTAAATGGAACGCGCTAACTCCGAATAATATGATATACAACTTTGATTATGTGGAAGTGCTTGGCGACTATACTGAGAAGGAATTAGGTGTCACAGTTCATCCATTAGTCAAAGTAGTTGGCTTCATGCCGGTATTCCGTCAGCATTTGGACCCTAAATATTTTCATAATTCGAGGGAAGATATGTTTCGCTTCTCTCTTTAGATCCCTTCATATATGCTCACCGGTAAAGAAGCACCAAATGCTCCCTTTAGTTGCTGGGAGTTGGATCATGTAGCCCTGGCTTTAAAACTTCTTAGAGTCATGGCAAATGTTGAAATATAGGCTCAGGGAAAAGTTGCAGATATTTCAAATATAGGAAGGACATGTGGTGAAAGCAAAGACTTAGAGAAGTCCTATGTGGTTGGAAACAACAATTTGAAAAGGGTGAAGAGACTCCTACAGATTCTATGATTGTTTTCAAACAACCCATAGTGAAATATTCAAAAAGAAGAAGCAATTACAATTGAAGCCAAGAGAGAAACAAGCTCGGTTGCTACCAAGGGCTTCTAGACAATGATTAGGAGATTTCATTAATATTAGCCTCTATATGTGATTCAGTTATGAGATAACCATTAATTTTCTTCGAAACCTCAACACAACCATAAGATCCACCACTAGGTTCCATTTTTAGCTCTTCGATAAATAGTTTGTCAACTTCAGAGCTTCTAACAATCATACTGTTAGTCTCTCTATTTGAAATAAAGACTTCAGCTTCATCATAAATTTTATCTTCATCTTTTCCATTTGCTTTCTATGTTTGATCTAAGTCGGTGATTGTCCTCAATATGGCAAATGACTGACCAGAGACTCAACTTTCGTTACATTCTCTCAATGATTCTCCAAAAAGGTTATCATTGGAAAATATAGTTTCATACACTATCAGCTCGGATTCTGCTTCAACATCCTTCGTATCTATACTTTTATTGCCTGTTTCAGATTATGCTTCTTTGATTTCCTTGATAAAAGGTACCATGTCATCAGCCTGAACAACTTTAGAATGTTCTTGCTTCATGCTAATGGCATTAGTGTCTTCCTTCTCCACGTCATAGACTATATTATATACTGAATATAGGATCAAATCTCTTTCAATATTGATGGAAGCCATGTCATCTATTGCTTGAGTCTTAGCTACTAAGTACATTCCCCAGTTTTCTTCTTCTTCTTCTTCTTCTTTTTCTTCTTCTTCTTCTTCCTCTTCCTCTTCCTCCTCCTCCTTCTCCTCATCCTCCTCCTCCTCTTATTCTTCTTCTTCTTCTTCTTCATGGTTCAGGAGAGATTGAACCACCAGAGGATTGAGTGTGTTGTATGTTTCTTTTTTTCCTTTAAAGTTTCACTTGTCGGCTACTAGAATATTTCTTTCCCCATCTTTCACAAATACACCAGTCAACTATTTGGCTAGTAACTCATGTGATGATAATAAATTCTCAAATTTCTCTAAGGATAGTTGTTGAGACCATACTGATAACCTTATTTCTAATTTTTCTCGCTCCTAGTATGCCCATATATCCATCTCAACATCTTCTTCTCTGTAATGTACATCTTCTGAACTTGTGAGTGCTTTACTGGACTACACTCCACCCTATAAACAAGGACGGTCTAACCACCACTCTGTAGAACCTTTATGTTCAGGTGGTACCTTTTTATCAAACAAGACTCTAGAGGGTAGCCTCCATTTCATCCATGTTGCCCCAATGCAATATGTGACATCATCATCGATGTTCCCACTACCCTTGATTTATAGACCCAAGATAGTTAAAACTTTCTCTTTTGGGAATAGATTGTGTGGCAAACCTTACTTCCACCTCTGTTTCATCCAACAAAACACTAGATTTGTACTCAAAATATTCCATTTTGGGTACATCTACTGAGGGGGAACTAGGTATTTCCATCTGAGTCGACATGGCAAGTGTTCCATTCACAAATACCTAGTCGAGGGAACAGGTCCGGGGCTCGGGCATTGTTGCTGAAGAAAATGTCCCCATTACAAATTTGGTCCCCAAATGTCTTAGATCTCACCTATGCAAGGCTTTGGGCATGCTTGTAGTGGTTTCGACTGATGAACCTATAGGTCACTAACCTACTCCACCTTCGGTAGTTGTCCCTAGCTATATGACTCTCTTTATAAAAGGTCTCTCGATGAAGGTCTTCTTGCTCTATCGGCAAAATAACCAAAATTTGACAAAGGTAAGTTTGTTCCCCACACGATCCCATTAAGATCACAAATTAGATTGATGAGGTTGAAAGGAACAGAAAAGGCAAGGTATGATTTCATCCGCTTGTCCATAGAAATAGGTAGATCAACCTGCTCCTTTAAAGGCTTTTGCCAAATCTAGGTTTGTCGATGATCCCAATAATAGTGACAAAGATGACAGTGACTTGCCTTCCTATGAGTCAATGATGAGGAATTGAGTGATGACTTATAGGATAGTCTCGATGCTCGTACATTAGGATTGTGAATTTTAGGCAATGAACTGTGCTTAGGGTAGAGTGATTACTAGTTCTTGTTTTTTTGGGTTGGTGGGAGGGGGGCTGAGATAGGTGAACTCATAGTTCCTTTGAGGGGACACGGTTGGTCAAACTTGTTCATTCAAGGTGATATGAGATGCAAAATGGGCAAAGAAGAGACTCATCAATTCTATGTTAATGCTTCAGGTTCAGGTTCGTCCTCCTCTATTTCTAGTACGGTGAGAGATGTTTCATTTACTCTTACTCCTTATGGCATTGCTCAAAATATGGGGTGTTCCAAACATTTGTTGGTGTCCCTATGTGAAGCGATTGGCCTCCATTAGATGGATTACCCTCAGCCCTGGATATCTGACGAAGGTTTTCAAATGATCCCATATTGGAGACTCATACCAGAGTTGACAAGGGTGTAATGCTTCCCTAGCCCAATCTACTCTTTGATGTTGTGCACAAAATGATGCTCCAAAGAGAGAAAAAGCATACTGAGGAGAATTATATGGATCTCACCCTTATGGAGTTATTGATTTCTAAAATACCCATAAATTTTCCCAAACTCATCTTGCGTCACGTGCATCAAATCTGTATGCAGGATAAAATAAAGCATGATCTTTGTTGTGGGTTCTAGTTGGGGTCTATTTCTGAACACTTTGGGGTTCCTTTCAAAACATGGCAATATCAGACCACCAAGGATGATTTAGGGGTGGTGAACCATGCAGGAGTACCTACTCCTCAGAGGGGGTAGATGCACCACTTCAAAGGTTGAGGGCACTACTGGCTGACAAAGATGGGGAAATTGCAGCACTTCAATCCTCTCAAAGGATGCCATGGATCAGCTAGACGTCACCTATAGACTTGAACATATTGGATTGGTGGATAAAACGCTAGGCTCAAGGTTGAACTTGCCCACACTCAAGCTCTCCTTGAAACTTAGAGGTCGACTTATTCTGCTAATATGAAGGGTCTCTTTGAAATGCTTAAGAAAGATCTACCATCATCATCCCATTCTTCTCCTCTTTCGGCCTAATCACTCTTAGCCTTCGCATTCCCTTTGGTAACTACAAGTTCTTGTTTCTACCTTTTCATTTTGATTTCATTTGTGGTGTACATGTTTTGATTAATGTTACTGTTAGGTTTTAGTTTCTGGTTATTTTCTATCCCCTTTGATTGTGCAAATGCTTTGTCATAACTGTATGAGTTTTTGCTGTAAAGTACTTGTGTAGGTGATAGCCCAGTGGCCATGAGTATTTGAATTTTTTCTCCTTCTATAGTAACAGTACTTGTGTGATATTTATAACCCAATTAGTCTAACTCAATCCTCTAACGTGTTGCTTTAATTAGTGCCTCGCATGTCTAAGGTTGAAGTTATGCATACAAGAATTCATGGTTTGTCATCATTAAAAATGGAGAGTTTTTTAGATCGAGTGCGATTTTGATGATTGAAAAATAGGGTAACAGATGCGGGGAACTGGTTACAGAAATGTGCTCATATAAGCCATAGTCAAGCTGGGATTAGGAGAAGAGGTATCACGTGAAGAAAAAGGATTAAAGGTCGTGGACGAAGTTTGTTTATGACAAAAGACTTATTTTCATAAAGTTTCCTTTCATAGTGGAAGTCTACCAGGAAATGAAATTCGTATAAGGAAGGACACTGATTCTGACTCATAGAAGGAGATCTCTTGTATCTATAAATGTAGTAAGGGTTTCACAAAGAACTTTACGCACTTATAGAGAGAGCTACAAGAAGAACACAATCAAATAAGAGAGAGTTGTGATTGAAGATTCAAGTGCAGTTGATACAGAGAAACAAGATTGAAGAACTTGTTTCACAGACTTATGCTTTCTTGTTCTTGAGTCTAGTTTGTTTGTATTGTTGAGTATCGAGTTGTAATCTTTGCTTTCATAGCTTCGATTATTCTTTGAGTTGGGGGCAACTTAAAGACGGTTTCTATAGTTAAGGTTGATTATTGATACAGAGGAATTAGAGTATAGTTCCTAGGATTGCAAGCATAGTAATCTAAAAACTTTTTGAGGCTCAGAGTTTATTGAAGTTGAGTTAAATCCGAGAGGCGTAGGTCATGGCTAATACCCTTTATGAGGTAGAGTTTTCACTATAAAATATTGTGTAATTACTTTACTTGCCTTAATTAACGTAGTGCTAGTAATTTACTAAGGAACATATAGAATATACTTGTTCCTTATATGAATTAGGGTGTCATCATTCCAACACAGGATATCAACAATTAGACATGAAATATATAATGAAAAACTAGATCTAAAAAATATATAGCAAAAGCAAGATCTAAAAATGAAAAAATAAAGGCAAGTTGAAGAAAATCTAGAAAATAATTTGGAAGATAGAACCTGGAATTTGAAGAGGAGATCGTTTGTACTTCGCCGGAGAAGAAAGAATAATTTCGGCCAAATCTTATTGCTTCTTGGTCACCGGAATCTGGTTTCTTGTTGCTGGATGGCAAACCGATGATGTTATGTAGGTAGAACAAAGGGGGAAATTAAAATGATGGAGAAGTTGCTAGAAAAGTATGGTGATGCATGCAACAGAGAAGCCCTAAAAGATCGATAACGAGAGAGCACAATCTTTTCTTTGAATTCACGAAGAGAGTGGAACTGAGATGCAAGAAAGCGAACATGTTGTTGCACTATATATTCAGAGAGGGAAAAAACTTATTACAGATTTTCTCAATCTAATGAAGGTTTGCGTGTTGATGCTTGAGGTACAATACTTTATTTTAATTAAATGAAAATCTTATTAATTGTGGAGAGTTCCTACGGATAATAAATGGGAAAAATCACACCCCATAAATAAGATAGTCTGGGTGTGTTTGGTATGAAGGAAAATATTTTCCAAAAAATATTTTCCAATTTTCTCATGTTTTGTTGGCTTAAATATTTTGGAAAATGTTTACCAAGTCAACTTATGTTCCTCAAATTTAAGGAAAATGACTTTCCTTAAAAAGTAAGGAAAACATTTTCTAAAACTCTTTTTCAACCTCACGCCTCAACTTTCCATCTTGATTCAAGTCTCGAATATCGATTCCAATTACTAATTTGAGATTCAACTCCTGATTCTCGATTCTAGACTGAACTCTTGACCTAGATTCGAGATCTAACTCCTGAGTCCCAAATTGAGTTGGGATCTGAACTCGGGTTAGGATTAGAGGTCAAATTTTGGGTCGAAGGTCAAGGTTGGGTCCCGAATCATGTGTCGAGATTGGGTTTTGAGTTGGGGTCGAAGTTGGGTTTTGGGTTGCGAGTCAATGTCGGGTGTCGAGTTTGGGTCCCGGATCAACCATTAGAGTCAGATGTTGGTGTCAAATCCCATTATGAAAGTCGATGTCAGGATCAGATTTTTGATTTAAAATCGAGTTCCAATTTTGTGTGTTGGCTCTCAATTGGAGTGTAGGTGTTGGATCAGGGTTTTGAAGTTGGAAGTTGAGTGTCAATGTTAGAGTTGGATCAAGATTCGATAAACGTGTATCTGGTTGGGTGTCGGGGTTGAGTCCCGATTTGGAAGTCGGGTCCAGATTTGGAAGTCGAGAGTCGAGGTCGATTCTTGCACTAGGTTAGGTTTTAGGTTGGGGTTAGGTATCGGGTAGCGGTAGGATCTTAGTTTGAAAGTTGTATCATGATTTGGAAATCGAGACCTATATTAGAAGTCGGGCTTGGATCTCAAGTCAAGGTCAGGTATCGATTTGTAAGTCGGGACATGGGTCAGGAGTTGGGGTCGAATCTTGGTCGGGATCTGGTTTTAGGTCGGGCTCAGGTCTCGGGTTCGGGCTAGTCTTGGGTTAGGGTTGGGTCCCGAATAAGGGTTGGGTTTTCGGTTAGTGTCGGTCCCAATTTAGGGTTAGGGTTGGATCTCGAGTTGTGGTCAGGTCTCAGGTCATGATCAATCCAGGGTTAGGGTCAGGTCTTAGGTGGGGATTGGTCCCAGATCGGGGTTGAGTCTCGGCTCAAGATTGGTTCCAGGTCGGATCTTGGGTCGGGTCGGGTCTTGGGTCGAGGTTGAGGACCTGAGATGGATCTCCAGTTAGGGTTCGATCTCGGGTCAGGATCGGTCTTAGTTTGTAGTTGAGTCTTGAGTCGGGGTCAATCCCAGGTCTCAGGTCGGGTTGGATCATGGGTCGGGGTCGGTTCGAGGGTTAGAGTCGGGTCTCAGGTTGCAATTGGATCTTGTGTTGGGATCGAATCTCGAGTCGGGATCAAATCTTAGGTCAGGATCGGGGCTTAGGTCAAAGTCGGAGTTGGGTCTTTGGTCGGGATCGGTCATGGGTCGGTGTCAGATGTTTGGTCGGGGTCCGGTTTTTGCTCGGCATTGGGTCTCAAGTAAAGGTTGGATCTTGGGTTGGGGTCAGGACTCTCGTTTGGTTCATTCTTGAATCAGGGTCGGATCTTAGATCTCAGGTCGGGATCGGTCCCTTGTTGGGGTCGAGTCTCGGGTCGGGGTCGGGTGTCAGAATCGGGTTCTAGGTCGAGTGTCGGGATCAAATCCCGGATCGATCGTCTTGATCGTGTTTTGGTTTGGGTGTCGAGGTCGGGTCTCGGATCAATTATCAGGGTTAATTTTCAAGTCAGAAACTATTTTACTAAAAAATATTTTCTACACTCTACCCAAAAGTAAAAGTTATTTTTTGAAAAATGTTTTTCATCTACCAACTAGACACTAGAAAATATTTTCCATTCACCAACCAAACATGAGAAAACAAGTAAGAAACCAATTTATTTTTCAAGAAAATATTTTCTAGCAAAACATTCTCCATGAAAAATATTTTTTCGTGGAAATTATGTTCCTTCATACCAAACACAAATATATTTCCTCTACAATTTTAATATATACAATGTTATCACATATATAATAGGAGAGGAAAAAAATGTCACATGTCAGCACCAAAAAAATAGTATTTTTAAAAATTAATTAAATATTACAAAATTGTATTCTACAAAAAAACAAAAAAAAGACATGTAATTGTGGTTAATTGTTTTCAAATTAGTGGAATCAGTTTAAAATTTATCTAAATGTTGTTATCTTTTAAATTTTGAGTTACAGAAAAGGCAGTAGTAGATTCCTAAAATATTGCTGACTGCTTAAGAATTTTCTTTTTCCTTTTTAAAACTCCGTAATTCAAATTATTTTAATTTATAAATCAAAATTTAACCCCAAAAAAATTACAAACTCACAAATAAAATTTAATCAGTTATCTTTTTATTCAAATTTGAAATCTATATTTATATCTTCTATCAATGTATAATAAGAGAAGTAAACAGTTTCACATATCAACACCACAATTATTCTAAAAATTTTAGTATCGATCTATATATATAATAAGAGAAGTAAAAAGTTTCACATATCAACACCATAATTATTCAAGAAATATTTAGTATATAAAAAAATAAATTATTACATATTACTAATTTGTATCCTAATAAAAAAAATGACACATGTCAATTTAAAAACTTCCCACTACTCTACAAGTTGATAAAGTTCACTTTTAATCAGTGTTTCCAAAGCCCTCCACCGTCTGCATAACAATTACTTTTTGTATAATATTATCAATCAATTCATCCCCATAATACTCTAGAATTTGAAAAGGCAAAAACATGGACAACAAATACTTACAATGATTACACTTAAGAGAATGTGCAAGATTATACAATTTTAATTACTTGCTATTGAAGTAAGTGATGGGAGGTATAATTAGCAATTATTTTTATCCATTTTCATCTATGCCAGCAAACTTCTCTATAAATATGTCTCTTATTTTGGGTGTGTTTGGTATGACAAATGTTTTTCAATTTTATCATGTTTGGTTGACCTAAATGTTTTGGAAAATATTTTCTAAATCTACTTATTTTTCTCAAATTTAAGAAAAATGACTTCCCTCCACAAAATTTAGAAAAACATTTTCCAAAACTCCCCTCCAACTTCAAATTACAAGTTTCTTCTTACCCCACCCCATCCCGACCCTCCCCTATAAGAAAATTAAAATTTTTAAAATTTCTTTTTTAAAATTTTTTCATTTTTTTTCATCCCTACCCTCAAATCAGCCCCCACCCCACCAAAAAAACTAATATTTTTTTAAGAAAATGTTTTTGAAAAATACTTAAATTTTAAAAAAATCAGTTTTTTTACCCCACCCTACCACCACCACTTACAAATTTTTTTTAAAAAAAATTATTTTGAAAACTATTTCAAATTTTAAAAGAATTATTGTTTTTACCCCACCTCTACCCGCGACCAGCCACCCACCAGCCCCTCCTCCCCCACGCGATAGCTCCCCACCAGGCGCCCCACAAAAAATCATTTTTCACCCCACCTCTACCCCGGCCCCCTACCATCCCCCCACCCACACAAAAAAATTTAAAAAATTTAAAATTTTCAGTTTTTACACCTCACCCCTACCCCCTACCAGCCCTCCCCCCACCAAAAAATTAAAAAAAAATGTTTTTTAAAAAATATTTGAAATCCCGATTTGAAAGTTAGGTCCCGAGTCGGGTGTGGTCGGATTCCGATTTGAAAGTTGGGCTCGAGTCCCAATTTGAAAATTGCGCCCCGCATCGGGTCTTGGGATCTAATCCTAATTTTGACGTTGGATCTCGATTCGAATGTCAGAGTCGAATTCTGAATCGATTGATCGTGCAAGGTTCAGATGTCGGGATTAGGTCTTGGGTCGGGTCTCAGGGTTGAATTTTGAATTGATCATCGGTATCGAGTTCCGATTTGAGTGTCAAGGTCGATTTTTGTACTTTCTATATAAATTGGTTTATACTCAATTTAGTTTAGAAAGTTGGTAAAACTAGATTTTGATAAATAAGAACTGAACTAAATTGAACTGGAATTTTTTTCTTACAAAGCTAATCTTTTTTGTTTGGTAATAAAGATAATATTATAGGTAATTAAAAGTTATTACAAAGTTATTCCATTTTTTCTGCTTCCAAATGTTTTAGTGCAAACAACAAAGGAACTATCTATCTAACACATTGGTAATCTACGGTGGATCATGCACGGATGCACCCTGATTCACCAGCACATCTGTCATCCTGTTCTGCTCACAACAAAATCCAACATTATTATGTCTACGGATTCTAGAATGATAAATGCACCAGTTGAAATCAAAGAGCCTCTGGAATCGGATAACCATATACCGCATTATTAACACAAGTATCAAGGATGCCCAATTGAAAAACTTCATATGACAGAAGTCTTGGTAAAGCTTCAAATGTAGAGGATATTCAATCTGGTGGGAAGACTTGCAAATAAAAGCAAAACGTAATCCGCATAAAAAAAAAAGCAGAATCGCTTTGCTTAATCCTCTACACAAAAGAAAACAGACTTGATTTGTAAATTACAACTAGATACTTGATGAATTGAAAATATGCAAGATGTCCATATCCTCACTCATGAAAACTTTTCGAAATAGAAATCACAGACGTGATCAAGTTGTGTCAAAGTAAGAAAAAAGATATTCTCAGACCAGGAGGCATCATTGAATCTCCCGATCCAAACGTATCCAGCAATTATTAGTATAAAAGAACAGTTGAAATTTTATAAAAATAATATGCTCAATAAGTTAGACTACAATTTAATAGCTAGGATCGATATTCTTTAGTATAATGCGGATGCTAACACTAATACATATATAAGAAACACTGACGAAATTTAAACCTTCTAATAAATATCTTTGCATATGAAATCATCCTTTTGTATCTCATATATAGGGGAATAAGTATAAGAGTTGGATATGATTCTGAAAGCGTGAATATTATTGATACTTGAAGAGAAAGGAGTTTGCTGAACATAAGAGTCCTAAAGAGAAGAGGAACTAACTATGTATATAACTCAAACAAACTAACGTACTAGGACTGTACACTCAATATACCAACGTACTAGGACTCTGCATCCTTATTCTTATCATGCCCACTCAACATTAGCTCAATTTGCTTGAGACCAATGTTGCTAACAAGGTGGACAGAGGACCTTCTGGGAAGTGCTTTAGTTAATGCATCTGCTAGTTGAGCTCCAGTTAGAATGTAATGAACTGAAAATTTTCCACTTTCCACTTGGTCACGGACAAAATGAAAGTCAATTGCAACATGTTTCATTCGACTATGAAAGACTGGATTACGGCACAGGTAAGTGACACCAATGTTATAGCAAAAAACCTTAAGAGGACAAGGCAGCTTGACCCAAAGTTCTTGCAGTAGGTTGGTTAGCCAATTTAGCTCAGCTACAGCACTTGCTACAGCCCTCTATTCTGCTTCTATTGAAGATCTGGCAACAGTGTGTTGCTTGTTGGAGCACCTACTAATTGGATTCTTTCCAAGAAAAATAACATAGGCTGAAGTGGAGTGCCTAGTGTCGGGAATACCACCCCAATTTGCATCTAAGTAATTTCCGAAATTTGATTCAAATATAAATTAAATGTCAGTAAATGAATTTATGAAATTTAAACCTCCTAATACGACATTTATATAATGTCGTCGTATCTCCATTTTCTTGTAGTGAAACCAGGATGTCCAAAACAGTGTGGGAACCTTATGGTTCCATATCCATTTGGGATTGACATAGGATCTGGTTGTGGATTAAACCCGAATTTCTAAATCAATTGTGATACTAATAGAACAGATTCTCCAACACCATTGTTAGGGAACATTAAAATCTACGACATCTCAGACGCAGAAATTCGAATATCAAGTACCATAAATACAAACTGTTACTCACAAACATGAGTCTTGATTCAAGATGAACCTGCTTGGATGGTTTTAGGAATATCAAGTCCCTACAATTTTTCTTCCCTCAACAGGTATGAAGCCTATTCAGGACCTGACAGTGGTGATTGGTGAAGCTAGAAATTTCGTTAAAGGTGTTCAAAATTTAATATATATATATATATATGAAAAATATTTTTTGACATGTATACTTTGTATCATTGTTTTATGTATATAGTATAATTTTTCGATGAGGGTGTTCTACTGGCCACCCTTCATTACATGTGGCTACATCACTGCGGCTTGGGACTGCTAAAGGAGTAGCCTGCCTAGGGGTGGCTAGGTGGGGACACACTGGGTTGGATTATGTCGTTAAAATAGTGAGATTACACTATTTTAACTCGTTTTGACCCAATAGAATGATGGACATGTCTTAACTCAACTTGTTTTAACTTAAATTGATTGTCAAGACTGCTAAATTGAGCTGATCTCGCTGTCTCTTAACATACTGATTATTCTAAATTATAAATTCACCTCTGCAGATTCACGGTGGTTGGTTGTGATGATAGTGCTTTAATGACTGGACTAAACTTCACTAATGGTTGCCCCACTATCTGCACCAGTACCAGTGATGTAACTAAAGGAAGATGTATGAGTGCTGGTTGTTGCTAGATAACAATACCAAAAGGCTTGAAATATTACAAAACAACTATGTTAACCACAAGAAATCATAGCTTAGCTTGGCGTTTAATCCATGTGGCTATTCATTTCTTGGTGAGGCTAGTCGATTCGAGTTCCAGGGTGTAGAGGATCTCAGTGATGTTAATTTTGCAAAGAAGATTATGGATAATGTCCCTATTGTGCTAGATTGGGCCATTGTAAATCTTACTTGTGTTGAAGCATGGGAAAGCACCGATTACGCTTTCCTCGATAATAGCCAGTGTGTTGATTCTGATTCTGTCATTGGTGGCTATCAGTGTAGCTGTAACTCGGGATATGAAGGTGAAGAATCTAATCAAACACTTAGTTTGCAGCATCATTGAATATTGTTTTACTAGTCTGAAAGTGCAATCACATGTATATAAACACGAACTATACCACATAAAGCCATAGTCTAAAATCGTACTTGTTATAGTTGTTCGTTCCAACACTTTTTGGAGAAAAATTTTTCAAAGAATCTTCACACAAACTTTACTGGAATTGGAGAAGGAAGAAGGAGAAGAAGCAGAAGAAGTGTATGTTCTTTTGAAATTGTAGAGAATGAAAAGATATGTTAGTTTCTCCTATTAGAACCCTTCTATAATTCTAAAGAGATACAACTATCCAAATAGTTGTGTCTTTTCATTACATTTATTAATATATAATACTTAATTATATATACTTATTTTCTTTTCACATGGATCCGGATTGACCCACATGGGTGACCCGATCCAATTTCCTTCATCTCCCACTGACACATAGTGGGTCAACTCTCATTCCTATTCTGTAACTTTCATACATTACGACTAGACCGTGTGATCAGTGCATACTTTGAGAGTTTCGTTGCTATACATCTGTTAGGAATATACAACATCCCGATCAATGAAACCTAGAGTAGATTATAGTATGCAGTACCCTAGATCATTTCTCACATTCATATTTCTCATCATCTCTTTTCTTAATTTTGAGTTCATTTTTATGTACTTCTTTCATATAGATAAACATAAAGGACGTCAATGAACACAATTGATGTGATAATATCCAATGATCTTCATCATCTCATAAATTTTTTAATCTCAACATGATATACTTTTCAAGAAATGTCCCGCCAGACCGAATCAAACATGATCTCTTGGCAACATACTAAGATAGCAAACACCAAATTGAATCTCAAGAAAATGATTAAAGTCATGAGGGTACAATGTGAAAATTACTTATATTTTCAAGGCTTCACCTGATAGCAAATAGAGACTAAACTTGTATCACCCTATGGATCACTATATGTTTACACGGTATGAAACATGTACCATAATACTGGCTCCTTTCCCATGAAGGGTATGTTTTTATTAATTAAATAATGCGCAGATGATAGTTCGCATAACTCATGTCTAACTTTGAGTTCACAAATCAACTCATCATTTTATTCTTCAAAACTCACATCTGACATTAGAAATAGATTAACTCATTTTAATCACATATGATTAAATACAAACTAACAAATGACATTCTGATTATAAACTTTCAGCTCTTTGTTATCACCACTTCTGATAATAATTGGTTTATAACTGTCTTATCTCCATTTTTTCACTTAGACAATAGAGACGATTGCATGTGCAAATAGGTCAATCTTTTTGTCTGTTTGACATGCTTTTTATCCTCGAAATTTTATGTACACTACATAAAAAATTATATATGTATATGAACCAACAAAAATGGAAAATTTGGCATAAATCAACATTAACGTTAATAATGTGAATTTACATGAACATGCTTGGGAAAAATAAAATATAAATACATCAACATCTTTGTAAATCCAACAATGACTTCACATGTCTCTCATAAGCATCACATGCTATGGGTTTCGTTAAGGGATCTACAATCATTTGATGCATAGATATGTATTTCACATTCACTTCCTTTTGTACTACCATGTCTCTTACAAAATTATACTTTATATCAATATGTTTCGTCTTCCCATGGTACTTTGGATCCTTTGTGTAGGTTATTGCAAACTGACTATCACAATTGATTGTGACAGGCTCAATAACATTGTTATACACACCCAAGTGAACCAGAAAATATTTAAGCCAAACGACTTATTGCACGGCAGATGAAAGTGCTACGAATTCAGCTTCCATTGTAGATAAGGCTATACATGATCACTTCTTTCTACTCTATGATATGGCGCCATCATTAAGCAAGAATGCATATCCGGAGGTGGATTTTCTCTCATTTAAATCCCCTCCCTAATCAGTGTTAGTGTAGCCTCCAAGTTGCAGATCATTTCCTTGATAACATAAGGAATAGTTGATTGTGCCTTTGAGATACCTCAACATCCTTTTAACTGCTTTCCAATGTTGCGGTCCTGGGTCAGATTGATATCTGCTAACTAACCCAACAACATAACAAATATCCGATTTAGTACACATCATAACATTCATAAGAATTTCGACTGCATTAGAATAAGGGACTTTTCTCATATGGAGTTTGAGGGCACATCATTCGGCTCAAAGCTTCACTTTTAGAAACTGGAGTGTTTATGGGTTTGCAATCTTGCAATCTTGCAATCTTTAAATCTTTTATATACACACAATGGTCTTCGTGAATCATAACAAATCCATACGATATGATCGCATTATAGAATCATAAGTGTCATTGTCTAGAATATTGTTTAAGGCCATAAATCGATCTTTGAAGTTGACATACTTTATTTTCTTCACATTTTTTCACGAAACCTGCAGGTTGTTCCATATAGATTTCTTCTTCTAGTTCTCCATTGAGAAATGCAGTTTTCACATCCATTTGATGCAATTCAAGATCAAACTTAGCCACTATAGACAAAATTAGCCTGATTGAAGTAAAGCGTACAACAGGTGAAAATGTTTCTTCATAATCAATTATGTCCTGTTGCATGTATCCCTTAGCTACGAAGCGAGCTTTAAATCTTTCGATACTACCATCTGCCTTATGCGTGATTTTAAGAATTCACTTATTCCCAATAGCTTTTCGGCCTATAGGTAGATCAACTAATTTCTACACTTGGTTAGGTTTTATTGACTCCATCTCCTCATCTATTTCTTTTAATCACTTTTTTCTTTAGCAGGACATGTAAGAGCCTCATTTATATTTCTTGTCTCTTCATCATCCAGAGTAACTATAAATGCTTCCCTTCGATCTCAAATCAACAATGGGGAATTTGTGGATGACTTGTTCATCGAGGTTGAGATTAATAACTTGTTTATCAATTGGTAAGTTACTCCCACTCGGACCAGTAATATCAATAGGATTTGACTCAGATGGTGTATCTATGGGAATAGGAATTGATCCGTTATCATTAGAATGACTCCTACTCAAATCCATTTGAAGTTCGGCAGCGTAAATGATCTAGTCTGTAGTTTCATAAAGAGATAAGTCTTGACCTATCTCGCCCTACTTAGGAAAATCATTCTCTATGAATGTAACATCACGCGAATCAACTTCAGTTACAGTGCCACTATTTTGTTCACCTATGAACACATAACCCTTAGATTGTTCAGAGTATCTTATAAAAATACATTTCCTTCCCCTTGGACCTAATTTTCCATATTGGGAAGAAGGATTATGAATAAAAGCAGCACAACCCCAGGGCTTCAAAATGCCTAAATCGGGTTTTTATTTAGTCCATTACTCATACGGCGTAGTTGTAACTGAGTCTGAAGGGACACGATTAAGTACAAATGCAGTAATTAGCAAAGCATCACCCCAATATGAGATTGGTAATTTTGCTTGTCCCATTATTGACCTAACCATTTCTAACAAGGTTCTATTTCATCGTTCCGCAACACCATTTTATTGTGGAGTATAAAAAGTAGTTAATTTTCTTTAAATTCTATTTTCTTCACATAATCGTTTGAACTCATCAGACAAATACTCTTTTCCTCGATTGATTCTTAGAGCTTTTATTTTTCTATCCAATTGATTCTCAACTAAGTTCATAAACTTAATGATGCAACTTAAAGCTTAAGATTTGTGAGAAATCAAATACACATAATCGAATCGAGAAAAATCATCAATAAAAGTGATGAAGTAAATAGCACCATGTCTTGCTCTCACATTCATTGGACCATAGATATTAAAATGAATTAATTACAATGGAGTATCAGCTCTTGTGCCTTTCCTATATGGTTTTCTTGCAGTTTTTCGGGGTAGGCAAGATTCACAAGTAGACAATTCTACTTTATCTATTGTGCCAAGCATACCTTCTTTAGCTAAGTGATTCATTATTTGCTGACCAATGTGGCCAAGCCTAGCATGTCATGTATTTACATCATTATCACAATTAGAAGACGTAAATAAGGATTATGATGAAATGATTGGGCAAATAGTACATCATGTAGAAATAGAGTTCGGCCATCACTTATTTCAAGTTTGCATGTACCAATCCCATTAACCTCCTCTTTGGAGTTATTTCCTACTAACACCCATTTAGATCCTCGTGGGATTCATCGGTAATCTATAAAAAATATCTCTTTCCATCGCTATATGTTCGGTGACTCCTGAAACTAAAATCCACATAGGAAGTGATTCAGTTAAAAAAGCAGAACAAAAAACTTTTACAACACTATGTAAATTGTTCATAAGGTCATATACCTTTTTAGGCTCAGGACAATCAAGAGCAAAATGTCCCTTGTTCTTACAATTATAGCACTTAAGCTTGGCAATATTTCCGTTTTTCTTAAGTACAGAAATATTTTTCTCTCCTTGTTGATTAACCTTAGGCCTCTTCGAGGCTTTCCCATGTTGAAGTATATTACTATTTTCTAGAAGTGTTTTAGACACATGTAGAGCTTCAAGAGTTTCTTGTTCTTCCAGGACATACTCATAGTAATCACTGTTAAGCTTATCACATTTGTTAAGCTCAGCAACAATAATATTTGTAGCAGTTGATATACTGATTTAAACAAGTATAAAGTAAAATGAGACAACTATGTACATAATAATAGCCTAAATTCATATACATAATAATTCTTAAAATAATCAACTATATCAATATTCATTTCACATCAGGTTCATATTTGAAAGTTCACTAAGTTCTCAATCATCTCTGAATTTTAATATGTCATAAATCTAACACAATCAATCATCTAAGAACCACATATCTTAAATCACATAAATTCAAGATTAAATAAGCATAAATTCTATAATAGATATAGAAACATTTAATATCAATAATTAACACAAAAATTAAATGATAAATTTATACAAGTCATGTCACATATAAGCAATCATTGTACAAACTAAATACATATTGTCACTTTATTTTTTTTATGTGTACAATAGATTTAATAAAATCTAGACGCAAGTCTTTAGGCAATAAACATTTTCCTCTAGAAAATATAGACTTAACTAAGTTTGTCCTATAGTAATTCTATATAGGCAGTCCATGAGAACGACGCACAGTCTTCTAAACCTTTATGTCTGAGAATCTATCTACGAGATCTTGAACCAACATCTTGTAAAATCCCGACAATTGACGATCCACTTTATGCCAAGATTTGTCAAGGAATTCTTTACAAAAATCATTTGGCAATTCAGATCATAAAGCCATGTATTTCTCTTTCACATTTAATAAATCCCGGACCAAACAACTTCTTGAATCAACTTATTAATTCTCGTAAGTTGTTTCACAAAGCATATAAGATCATCATCTTGTACATCGGATTTTGGTGGGAGATTGACCAAGTTTTCAATCATAGCTTTAACCCTATCCTTTTGTTGCATTGTGGAAACTCGTTTGGGGATGATTTTCTGTAACACATACAGAAAATTATTAGAACTAACCATATATGAAAAAATTATACAACAGTTTATATAAAGGAAGTCTTGTAGGGGTTTTAATAAAGGAATTCAATTACGATCTACTCTCAAAATTTATAATGCCTATAAATCAAAATAAATTCCAAACTTATATAACAATAAGATGTGGGACAATCATGTTCAACCATTTTATGTCAAACTCCACAAAGGAGAAACTTGACCATGAGTATTATTACTACTGTTATAGTAGTACATACCACCAAGCACCAACAAGTCAACACTTTTTTTTTCTTTCCGGTGACTATTAATGTCAAGGGCAGTAATTTGTTTTCTTTAAAATAAATCAAGCAAACAAAAATTTTACACTAGCCTTCCAAAAAAATCTCGTGCTTGTTATCATATGATACATGGCTTATGAACCAATCAAAAAAAGGATGTTGCTTGGAATTCAATCCGAAAAAAAGAAAAAAATTCACAATGGAATATTTTTGCACAATACGGTACAAATTCTTTCAATTAATCCTTCTTCCAACTAAAGAAAAAAATCCCTCTAAAAGCTTCTTTTGCAGGATGCCACTTGATAAAAAAACAGTAGCAATAAATAACCAACATTCAACAATATTCTTCCCTGATATTAGACTAGAAAACAGATAACACAGGCTCTGATACCAATAAAGAATCTAACCAAACACTTAGTGTGCAAGATCATTGAATATTGGTTCACTAGTCTGAAAGTGCAATCACATGTATATAAAGACGAACTACACCATATAAAGTCACAATCTAAAATCGTAACTGTTACAGTTGTTCGTTCCAACACTTTTTGGAGAAGAAACCTTCAAAGAATCTTCACACGAACTTTACTGAAATTTGAGAAGGAAGAAGGAGAAGAAGCAGAAAAAGTGTCTGTTCTTTTGAAATTGTAAAGAATGAAATGATACATTAGTTTCTCCTATAAGAACCCTTTTATAATTCTAAAGGGACACAACTATTCAAATAGTTGTCTTTTCATTATATTTATAAATATATAATACTTAATTTTATATATATATATATATATATTTTCTTTTCACATGGATCCGGGTTGAACCGCATGGGTGACCCGATCCAATTTCCTTCAGAAGGAAATCCATACATAGGCTATGGATGCCAAGGTAATTAAATTTCTGTACACTCTCACATCATATATAGGTTTTACACTTAACGCAATCATATATCATGTAGGTAATTACAAGTATTTATGTTATTCCCTATGTTTCAATTTGTTTGTGTACTTTTCTTTTTTACTTTATTTCAAAAAAAATATTACAATTCCAACTTTTCACATGACATATTTAACACTACAAGATTAAAAGTCATTTGGATACATATGACATATATTAAATTTAACATGACAAGATTCAACCCACAAAACGTCAGATACTACATCAAAAATGATCTTTAGCGATAATTAATTAATGGCAATTGCTTAATTGCTGCTAAATATGTTCTATTAGAGGCAACTAGCACTCCATGTAAGTATTCCTAAAGCCTATAGTCACATTGGATCTAATGATAATTAACTAATGTTGGTAAAGACTTTAACATTCTTTGTTAATGCATTTATTGCTGCTAAATGTTGTTTTGTTATATTGAGGGATTAATATTCTCTGTTTTGCATTCCAGATATTGATGAATGTGCATATCCAAATACCAATTCATGTGAACAAATTTGCACAATCACGCCAGGGAGTTACAATTGTTCCTGTCCAGAAGGATTCTCTGGTAATGGCATAAAGAATGGTCGTGGTTGTATTGCACCAAACTCGAACTATGAGTTCCCATGGATCAAGTTTTCTGATGGTAAGCTTCTTAGAATTTAAATTTAATTTTTTTCTACTCGCGTATAGATAAACGTCCTGCTTAGTTTCTATGAAAAAGTCATGGTTATGGTAGTGATAAATCATGAATCATTTCTTGAAGTGAAAAAATAAAATTACATGCATGTCCGTTCGATCTATTGGATTTCTAATTCCAACAAATTTGTTTGATAATCACATGTATGAGGGTTGGCTTTGTATCCCTAGTGGTTCGGACAACATGGCTCTATTTCAGCATCAAGAAAAGAAAACTCATTAAACTTCAGGAGAAATTCTTCCAACAAAATGGTGGTTTGCTCTTGAAACAACGTATCTCTTCAAATGAGGGTGGTGTGGAAGCAACCAAAATTTTTACAGTCGCAGAGCTAAAGAAGGCTACAAACAACTATGCCACAGATTGAGTTCTTGGTCGTGGTGGAAATGGAATTGTCTACAAAGGTATTCTACCTGATAATCACATAGTTGCTATTAAGAAATCTAAGTTTATGGATGAGGAACAGATTGAACAGTTCATCAATGAGGTACTTATTCTTACTCAAGTCAACCATAGAAACGTGGTGAGACTCTTTGGATGTTGTTTGGAAGCCAAAGTTCCTTTACTGGTCTGCGAATACATTTCTCATGGAACTCTTTACGAGCATATCCACAATCGAAATGTAGCACCTTGGTTATCTTAGCAAAATCGGTAAAGAGTTGCTAGTGAGACAGCAAGTGCATTGCTTCCCTTCATTCGTCCGCGCAAATGCCTATAATTCACAGAGATGTCAAGTCTGCCAATTTATTATTGGATGATGTTTACACCGCAAAAGTGGTAGATTTTGGTGCTTCATGGTTAATCCCTGTTGATCAAACACATCTTGCTACAATGGTTCAAGGGACATTAGGATACCTAGGTCCTGACTATTTTCCCACAAGTCAATTGATAGAGAAAAGTGATGTTTATAGTCTTGGAGTAGTTCTTGCCGAACTTTTGACAGGGATGAAACCTATTTCGAAGGACAGAAATGACGTGGACAAGAATTTGGCAGAGGATTTTGTTTTGTCCATGAGAAAGAATCAATTGTTTCAAATTCATGATCGCAAAGTGGTAAGAGAAGGAAGCCTTGAGCAACTCCAAAAGGTGGTTGAGCTAGTGAAGAGTTGCCTTAGTTTGCACGGTGAAGATAGGCCTACGATTAAAGAAGTAGCAATGGAGTTTGAAAATTTAAGGAAGTTCACAAAAAATAACCCTTGGGCTAATGGAAATGGACATGAAGAGAACGAAGATGAATTATCAGATCTTTATACAATTCCAATCGACTCTAATGTAGGCATAGACAATTTCTTTGGAAAATATAGTTTGAATTCCAATGCAAGTAGCAGCGACTTTTTTGGACAATATAGTTCGGGTAGTACTTCGAACACAAATAGCCCATTGATCCAAAACAGAAGGGCAATTTGATTATGCGCTTTGAATTTTCTAATGTAATTTTTTTACTTGTGATTCATACTTCCCTCGCTGAATTTTTGTTTACATTGGAGTCAACTCCCACTTATGTGATAAAATTTGTTGTTTAGACTATTTTTGTACATTTTATGTAAATTTGTTTACACTTTATACTCAATTTAGTTCAGAAAGTTGGTAAAACTAGATTTCTATAAATATGAACTGAACTAAATTGAACTGGAAAGCTGCAATGCCATAACAACTCGAACCGCACCTAGTTAAGAAAATTCAGTCAATCACTCAACAATCTTAATTGAACTTCCCAAGAGAGTTCACCTTGCAAATTACAACAAGATACTGGATGAATTGAAAATATGCAACATGTCCATATTCTCAATCATGAAAATTTTTCGAAATATAAATCACAGACGTGATCAGGCTGTGCCAAAGCAAGAAAAATATATTCTAAGACCAGGAGATGTCATTGAATCTCCCGATCCACAAATTATTAGTATAAAAGAACAGTTGAAATTTTATTAAAATAATATGCTCAATAAGTTAGACAAATTTAATAGCCTAGGATCATTAATCTTTAATATCGTGCGGATGCTTACACTAAACTACAATTTAATAGCTAGGATCGACATTATTTAATATAGTGTGGATGCTAACACTAATACATATATAGTTCATCCTAAACATAGGTAATTTATTCTGCTAAAAAATAACTGCAGTAACTAAAAGCAAAGTCAACATTGTCATACAACCCATAGTGACATATGAAGAAAGAAGGAGAAAGTAGAAGCAAGTACCATTGAAGCCAAGAGAGAAACAAGCTTAGTTGCTGTCGAGGATTTCTAGACTATGATCAAGTAATTTTGGTGCCTTCGGTAGTTTCATCACCCCCTCCCTATACCCCCCCCCCCTTTTTTTGATTGCTAATGATTTCAAAATCTCTTGTGAGGATGAATCTACACTTTGAGAAGTATGAGCGACATGTGTCTCACCATCTCGTGAGCACCAGTTCCTCTTCAAAGGAAGGTTTGGGTGTTGATGTTCCTCGATATTCTTAATAAATTTTCATTTTTCTTATCCAGTATCTCATCTCTAAGTGCTTCTTTCACAAGTATAGGAGCCTCCAAGCAAGGAGTTACATCTCCACGAATACCTCCTAAGTGATACTTAAGTCGATAAAAACTAGAAACAACTTTACCACAATAGTTTCACTTAATTCTTGACTACACCATGTAACAATTGATCAGAAGAAGTCAAGAATTAAGTGCAACTATTGTGGTAAAGTTGTTTCTAGTTTTTATCAGCTTAAGTACCACTTAGGAGGTATTCGTGGAGATGTAACTCCTTTTTTGGAGGCTTCTATACTTGTGAAAGAATCACTTAAAGCTGAGATACTTGATAAGAAAAATGAAAATTTAATCAATAATTTCGAGCAACTTCAGCACCCAAACCTTCCTTTAAAGAGGAACCGGTGCCCTCGAGATGGTGAGACATATGTCACTCAGACTTCTCAAAGTGTAGATTCATCCTCACAAATAGATAATGATATATAAGCTCGGGTAAGCATGTACAAATCTATCAATAGGATAATTATATACAAGTTAGGGTAAGCATATACAAGGTCAAGTGGGTGAAAGGGGTTAGTGGTGTTATCCAAGTTGTCCCCATAAAAGGGGATGTTTGGGCTCTGTACAGGCATAGGTATCCTAAGTGAAATGTGCTAACTCCGAATAATATGATATACAACTTTGATTATGTGGAAGTACTTGGCGACTACACTGAGAAGGAATTAGGTGTCACAGTTCATCCATTAGACAAAGTAGTTGGCTTCATGTCGGTATTCCATCAGCATTTGGCCCCTAAATATTTTCATAATTCGAGGGAAGAGATGTTTCGCTTCTCTCTTTAGATCCCGTCATATATTCTCACTGGTCAAGAAGCACCAAATGCTCCCTCTAGTTGCTGGGAGTTGGATCCTGCAGCCATGCCTTTAAAACTTCTTAGAGTCTTAGCAGATGTTGAAATATAGGCTCAGGGAAAAGTTGCAGATACTTCAAATATAGGAAGGACGTGTGGTGAAAGCAAAGCCTTAGAGAAGTCCTATGTGATTGGAAAATACAATTTGACAAAGGGTGAAGAGACTCCTAGGGATTCCATGATTGTTGTCAAACAACCCATAGTGACATATTCAGAAACAAGAAGGAGAAAGCAGAAGCAAGTACCATTGAATCTAAGAGAGAAACAAGCTCGGTTGTTGTCGAGGGCTTCTAGACTATGATCAAGTAATTTTGGTGCCTTATGATCAAGTAATTTTGGTATCTTCAATAGTTTCAGCACCCCCTTCCTATACCTCCTTTTTTTATTGCTAATGATTTCTATGTATCTTGTGAGGATGAATCTACACTTTGAGAAGTCTGAGCGACATGTGTCTCACCATCTCGAGGGCGCCGGTTCCTCTTCAAAGGAAGGTTTGGGTGCTGAAGTTGCTCGAAATTATTGATTAAGTTTTTTATTTTTCTTATCAAGTATCTAAGCTTTAAGTGCTTCTTTCACAAGTATAGGAGCCTCCAAGCAAGGGTTTACATCTCCGCAAATACCTCATAAGTGGTAGTTAAGCCGATAAAAACTAGAAACAACTTTACCACAATAGTTGCACTTAATTCTTGGCTTCTTCTGATCATTTGCCACACCATGTTGATGAATGTCAATTTTTTCTCATGTTGTGGCCACTGATCAGAAGAAATCAAGAATTAAGTGCAGCTATTGTGGTAAAGTTGTTTCTAGTTTTTATCGGCTTAAGTACCACTTATGAGGTATTCGTGGAGATGTAACTCCTTTCTTGGAGGCTCCTATACTTGTGAAAGAAGCACCTAAAGTTGAGATAATTGATAGGAAAAATGAAAATTTAATCAAGAATTTTGAGCAACTTCAGCACCCATACCTTCCTTTGATAAGGAACCGGTGCCCTCGAGATGGTGAGACATATGTCGCTCAGACTTCTCAAAGTGTAGATTCATCCTCACAAATAGATAATGATATACAAGCTAGGATAAGCATGTACAAATGTATCAATAGGATAATTAGATATAAGTAAGGGTAAGCATATACAAGGTCATGTGGGTGAAAGGGGTTGCTGGTGTTATCCAAGTTGTCCCCATAAAAGGGGATGTTTGGGCTCTGTACAGGCATAGGTCTCCTAAATGGAATGTGCTAACTCCGAATAATATGATATACAACTTTGATTCAGTGGAAGTGCTTGACAACTACACTGAGAAGGAATTAGGTGTCACAGTTCATCCATTAGTCAAAGTAGTTGGCTTCATGTCGGTATTCCGTCAGCATTTGGTCCCTAAATATTTTCATAATTCGAGGGAAGAGATGTTTCGCTTCTCTCTTTAGATCCCTTCATATATGCTCACTGGTGAAGAAGTACCAAATGCTCCCTCTAGTTGTTGGGAGTTGGATCCTACAGCCCTGCCTTTAAAACTTCTTAGAGTCATGGCATATGTTAAAATATAGCCTCAGGGAAAAGTTGCAGATACTTCAAACATAGGAAGGACATGTGGTGAAAGCAAAGACTTAGAGACGAAGAAGGAGAAAGCAGAAGCAAGTACCATTGAAGCCAAGAGAGAAACAAGCTCGGTTGTTGCCAAGGGCTTCTAGACAATGATTAGGAGATTTCATTAATATTAGCCTTTGAATGTGATTCAGTTATGATATAACCATTAATTTTCTTCGAAACCACAACACAACCATAAGATCCCCCACTAGGTTCCATTTTTAGCTCTTCGATAAATAGTTTGTCAAATTCAAAGCTTTTGACAATCATATTGTTAGTCTTTCTATTTGAAATTAAGACTTCAGCTTCATCATAAATTTTGTCTTCATCTTTTCCATTTGTTTCCTATGTTTGATCTAAGTCGGTGAATGTCCTCAATATGGCAAATGATTGACCAGAGACTCAACTTTCGCTACATTCTCTCAATGATTCTCCAAAAAGGTCAGCATTAATGGAAAATATAGTTTCAGACACTGTCAGCTCGGGTTTTGCTTCAATATCCTTCATATCCATACTTTTATTGCCAGTTTTAGATTATGCTTCTTTGATTTCCTTAATAAAAGCTACCATGTAATCAGTGTGAACAACTTTAGAATGTTCTTACTTCATGCTAATGGCATTAGTATCTTCCTTCTGCACATGATGGACTATATTATATACTGAATATAGGAACAATCTCTTTCAATATTGATGGAAGCCATGTCATCTATTGCTCGAGTCTTAGCTACTAAGTACCTTCACCACTCCTCCTCCTCCTCCTCTTCTTCTTCTTCAATAGCTTTCTTAGTTTGAGCCATATTCCTCTTCTTAGCTCGATAATATGTTTTTATGTGTCCTATTTTTCCACACCAATAACATTTGAGAGTCTTTATCCATATTCCTCTTCTTAGCTCATCTATTGCTCGAGTCTTAGCTACTAAGTACCTTCCCCACTCTTCTTCTTCTTCTTCTTCTTCTTCTTATTCTTCTCCTTCTTCTTCTTCTTAAGTATCTTTCTTAGTTTGAGCCATATTCCTCTTCTTAGCTTGACAATATGTTTTTATGTGTCCTATTTTTCCACACCAATAACATTTGAGAGTCTTTATAGTTATTAGTAGACTCTCCCTCCTATCCAGGAGAGCTTGAACCACCTGAGGATCGAGTGTGTTGTATGTCTCTTGTTTTTCCTTTAAAGTTTCACTTGTCGGCTAAAAGAACATTTCTTTCCCCATCTTTCACAAATACACTAGTCCACTGTTTGGCTAGTAACTCATGTGATGATAATAAATTCTCAAATTTCTCTAAGGATAGTTGTTGAGACCATACTGATAACCTCATTTTTTATTTTTCCGCTCCTAGTATGCTTATATATCCATCTCAACATCCTCTTCTCCAGAACGTGTATCTTATGAACTTGTAAGTGCTTTACTTGACAACACTCCACCCTATAAACAAGGACGGTCTAACCACCACTCTGTAGAACATTTACGTTTAGGTGATACCTTTTTATCAAACAAAACTCTAGAGGATAGCCTCTATTTCTTCCATGTTGCCCCAATGCAATGTGTGACATCATCATCGATGTTCCCACTACCTTGTATTTACAGACCCAAGATAGTTAAAACTTTCTCTTTTGGGAATAGATTGTGTGGCAGGCCTTACTTCCACCTCCGTCTCATCCAACACAACACTAGATTTGTACTCAAAATATTCCATTTTGGGTGCATCTAGTGAGGGGGAACTAGGATTTCTATCTGAGGTTGCCATGGCAAGTGTTGCATTCACTAGTACCAAGTAAAGGGAACATGTTGGGGGCTCGGGCATTGTTGCTGAAGAAAATGTCCCCATTACAAATCTGGTCCCCAAATGCCTAGATCTCACCTTTGTAAGGCTTTGGGCAGGCTTGTAGTGGTTTCGACTGATGAACCTATAGGTCACTAACCTACTCCACCTTCGATGGTTGTCCCTGTCCATAGGACTCTATTTATAAAAGGTCTCTCGATGAAGGTCTTCTAGCTCTATCGGCCAAAAAACCAAAATTTGACAAAGGTAAGTTTGTTCGCCCTACAACCCCGTTAAGATCACTAATTAGATTGATGAGGTATAAATGAACAGAAAAGGCAAGGGTGTGGTTTCGTCTGCTTGTCCATAGAAACAGGTTAAGCAACCTAGCTACTCATTTTAAGGCTTTTGCAAAATCTAGGTTTGTCGATGATCCCACTAATAGTGACAAAGATGACAGTGACTTGCCTTCCTATGAGTCTTTTGGAGACAATGAAACTAATAAGAGGGGGGGGGGGGCTTTAGGATGACATCAAGGATGAGAAAATGGGTGATGACTTAGAGGATAGTCTCGATGCTCGTACATTAGGATTGTGAATTTTAGGCAATGAACTGTGCTTAGGGGTAGAGTGATTACTGGTTCTTTTTTTTTGGGTTGGGGGGAGGGGCTGAGATAGGTGAAATCATAGTTTTTTTGAGGGCACACGATTGGTCAAACTTGTTTTCCTTCAAGGTGATATGAGATGCAAAATGTGAAAAGAATATACTCATCAATTCTATGTTAATGTGTCAGGTTCGTCCTCCTCTATTTCTAGTATGGTGAGAGATCTTTCATTTACTCTTACTCCTGATGGCATTGCTCAAATATGGGGTGCTCCAAACATTTATTGGTGTCTCTATGTGAAGCTAGATTGGCCTCTATTGGATGGATTACCTTCAGCCCTGGATATCTGACGAAGGTTTTCAAATGATCCCATATTGGAGACTCATACCAGAGTTGACAAAAGTGTAATGTTTCCCTTGCCCAATCTACTCTTTGATGTTATGCACAAAATGAATTCCCAAGAGAGAAAAAGTGTACTAAGGAGAACTACATAGATCTCACCCTTATGGAGTTATTGATTTCTCAAATACACATAAATTTTCCCAAACTCATCATGTGTCACATGCATTAAATCTGCAAGTAGGATAAAAATAAGCATGCTTTTGGTTATGGGTTCTAGTTGGGCTCTATTTCTGAACACTTTGGGGTTCCTTTCAAAACTTGGCAGCATCAGACCACCAAGGATGTTTTAGGGGTGGTGAACCATGCAGTAGTACCTGCTCCTTAGAGGGGGTAAATGCACCACTTCAAAGGTTGAGGGCACTACTGGCTGACAAAGATGATGCCATGAATCAGCTGGACATCACCTATAGACTTGAACATACTGGATTGGTGGATAAAATGCTAGGCTGAAGGCTGACCTTGCCAACACTCAAGCTCTCCTTGAAACTTAGAGGTTGAGTTATTCACTAGTCTGAAGGGTCTCTTTGAGATGCTTAAGAAAGATCTACCATCATCATCCCATTCTTCTCCTCCTCCGGCCTAATCACTCTTAGCCTTTGCATTCCCTTTTGTAACTATAAGTTCTTGCTTCTACCTTTTCATTTTGATTTCATTTGTGGTGTACATGTTTTGATTAATGTTATTGTTAGGTTTTAGTTTATGGTTATTGTCTATCTCCTTTGATTATGCAAATGCTTTTTCATAACTATATTAATTCTTGTTGTAAAGTACTTGTGTAGGTGAATGCCCCAGTGGCCATGAGTATTTGAATTGTTTCTCCTTCTATAGTCACAGTACTTGTGTGATATTTAAAACCCAATTAGTCTAACCCAATCCTCTAATGTGTTGCTTTAATTAGTGCCTGGCATGTCTAAGGTTGAAGTTATGCATACAAGAATTCATGGTTTGTCATCATCAAAAATGGAAAAATTTTTAGGTCGTGTAAGATTTTGATGATTGAAAAATAGGGTAACTGATGGGGGAACTGGTTACTGAAATGTGCTCATATATAAGCCAGAGTCCAGCTGGGATTAGGAGAAGAGGTTTCATGTGAAGAAAAAGGATTAAAGATGGTGGACGAAGCATGTTTATGAAAAAGACTTATTTTCATAAAGTTTCCTTTCATAGTGGAAGTCTACAAGGAAATGAAAGTCGTATAAGAAAGGACACTGGTTCTGACTCATTGAAGGAGATGTCTTGCATCTATAAATATAGTAAGGGTTTCACAAAGAACTTTACGCACTTATAGAGAGAGCTACAAGAAGAACAAAATCAAATAAGAGAGAGTTGTGATTGAAGATTCAAGTGCAGTTGATACAGAAAAACAAGATTGAAGAACTTATTTCATAGGCTTATGCTTTTTAGTTCTTGAGTCTAGTTTGTTTGTATTGTTGATTATCGAGTTGTAATCTTTGCTTTCATAGCTTAGATTATTTTTCGAGTTGGGGGTAACTTGAAGATGGTTTCAACAGTTAAGGGTGATTGTTGATATATAGGAATTAGAGTATAGTTCTTAGGATTGCAAGTGTAGTAATCTAAAACCCTTTTGAGGCTCAGAGTTTATTGAAGTTGAGTTAAATCCTAGAAAGGTGTAAGTCATGGTTTATACCCTTTATGAGGCAGAGTTTTCCACTATAAAATATTGTGTAATTACTTTACTTGCCTTAATTAATGCAGTGCTAGTAATTTACTAAGGAACATATAGAATATACTTGTTCCTTATATGAATTAGGGTGTCATCATTCCAACACAGGATATCAACAATTAGACATGAAATATATAATGAAATCTAGATCTGAAAAATATATAGCAATGGAAAGATCTAAAAATGAAAAAATAAAGGCAAGTTGAAGCAAATCTAGAAAATAATTTGGAAGATAGAACCTGGAATTTGAAGAGGAGATCGTTTGTACTTCGCCGGAGAAGAAAGAATAATTCCAGCCAAATCTTATTGCTTCTTGGTCACCGGAATCTGGTTTCTTGTTGCTGGATGGCAAACCGATGATGTTATGTGGGTAGAACAAAGGGGGGAATTAAAATGATGGGGAAGTTGCTAGAGAAGTACGGTGATGCATGCAACGGAGAAACCCTAAAAGATCGGTGACGAGAGAGCACAATCTTTTCTTTGAATTCACGAAGAGAGTGGAACTGAGATGCAAGAATGTGAATATGTTGTTGTTCTATATATACAGAGAGGGAAAAAACTTATTACAGATTTTCTCAATCTAATGAAGGTTTGCGTGTCGATGCTTGAGGTACAATACTTTATTTTAATTAAATAAAAATCTTACTTATTGTGGAGAGTGCCTACGGATAATATAAATGGGAAAAATTGCACCCCATAAATAAGATAGTCTGAGTGTGTTTTTTCAAAAAATGTTTTTCCAATTTTCTCATGTTTTGTTGGCTTAAATATTTTGGAAAATGTTTACAAAGTCAACTTATGTTCCTCAGATTTAAGGTAAATGACTTACTTTAGAAAGTAAGGTAAATATTTTTCAAAACTCTTTTTCAACATCACACCTCTACTTTCCATCCTGATTCAAGTCTCGGATATCGATTCCCGATACTGATTTGAGATTCAACTCGTGATTCTCGATTCTAGACCAAACTCTTGACCTCGATTCGAGATCCAACTCCCGATTCCTAATTGAGTTGGGATCTGATCTCGGGTTAGGATTAGAGGTCTAATTTTGGGTCGAAGGTCAAGGTTGGATCCCAAATCAGGTGTCAGGATTGGGTTTTGAGTTGGGCGTCTGAGTTGGGTTTTTTGTTGAGAGTCGACGTCGAGTCTCATGTCGGGTGTCAATTTTGGGTCCCGGATCGACAGTCGAAGTCAGATGTTGGCGTCAAATCCTGTTTTAAAAATTGGGTCACAGGTTGATGTCAGGGTCAGATTTTCGATTCAAAATCGAGTTCCAATTTTTGGTGTTGGTTCTCAATTTGAGTGTAGGTGTCGGATAAGGGTTTGGAAGTCAAAAATCAAGTGTCGATGTCAGAGTTGGATCAAGATTCGACAAACGTGTGACTGGTTGGGTGTTGGGGTTGGGTCCCAGTTTGGAAGTCGGGTCCTGATTTGGAAGTCGAGAGTCAAGGTCGATTCTTGCACTAGGTTAGGTTTCAGGTTGGGGTTAGGTATGGGGACGGTGTAGGATCCTAGTTTGAAAGTTGTATCATGATTTGGAAAGCGAGACCTATGTCAAAAGTCGGGCTTGGATCTCAGGTCGAGGTCGGGTACCGATATGTCAAAAGCTGTATCAATGTTGTTTTTATTTTCTTTGACGATTTTAATAAGTGTTTTATTTTCAGGAATAATAGCAATATGTACGTTTAGGTGATTACACCATTGTTGGAAGCTTTCATCAGTATGTTATATTGATGGATTTTTGGGTTGTTTCTTGCTATGTTAATCTCTTAATAATACCTTCCAAAAGATGTAAAATCACATGTGATGTCATTTAATAATAAAGTAATTATTATTAGAATTACTTTATATTGTTTTGTTTTATAAATTGAATATTAGGTCTTTTGATTGTTTTATTGGTGGGATGTGGTAAATTGAGATATATGAAATTGGTAATTTATTATTTAGTATAAATAGTGAGATAGAATAAATAACTAACTAACCTTCATAATCAAACACATTATAAAAAAAATCTCATATTTTATTTCAAAATTATTATCCTTATCACACTAATTGAATAATCCAATAGAACTTGCAATATGATTTTTTTTGTCTGTTATTTTCTCCTAAATTATGTAAAGGATTATCATTTTGAAAGTACTCCCAATAAGAAGTTCTTAACAAAATACATGTTTTCAAAATTTTAAGATCTGTTCAGGATTAACAATCAATTTCAATGGCTACATATCTAAGAAATTAATTTGAACGAATTGTTCGATTTTGAAATTACTAGATTAAAGTTCTATTTTATTTAACTCAAATAAGTTTTTAAATTAAGTTTAGTCCTTCATAAATAAATTTTTATATTTAATTTTTTTGGTTTATTTAAGAGAATATATTTTTTATTTTAAACCTATTCTATTTCAAATGGGAAAGTTGCCAATTTAAAAAATCATGTAAATAACTTTTAAAAGTGTAATATTTAAAATAAAACAGTTTTCAAGAGTAAATAAATTCTTAAAAAGTGGGTTACAGATTTTTTACATTATTTTTAAAGATTAAAAATAAATTTTAATTGCACTTTTGAATTTAAAATGGTTATAACTTCTCAACTCTAACCTTATTAATCCAAAAGTGATATATTTAATTATTCAAGTACAAAGAATTAATTTAAGTTTTAAATTCGTAACCAATTGTTTAAGTACATAATTAATCTTATTAGTTATTTTAGATTAAAAAAATTATTATATTTTAAAATATACACGCAACGCGCGAGTACATATACTAGTATTCTTATAATATGTGATACTTTTCTCTTTCATCTTTTATATTTAAACATTTATCTTTGATTACATTATTTCATCATAACATATCAGCATGGGCGGACCTACATGGTTGCCAGAGGGTTCACCCGAACCCCCTCGACAAAAAATTACACTATATATATGGTAGATTTTCAATATTTTTGTATATATACTAATTTTGAACCACCTCAACCATAGAAGAGAGATAACCCATTTATATTTTTTATATTCCGAACCCCCTGAGTGAAAATCATGAATCTGCCACTGCATATCAGAGGCATGGTTAATATGAGTTCACACCAAAAAAATACTTTTTTTTCATTTCTAAACTCAAAATCACAATCTCTAATTAATATTGAACTTGACAAATCATCTGAAGATAACATCATTTTCCTTAGTTTATTTAGAGAACAACAATTCCATGAAACAAACACACTTGTTGCATTCAAGTATAATAGATAAAAAATATTCAAATTATTGTTTCATGTTTCTCATTTTCTTCTCATGAGCAATTAGGTTTACAAGTCATGATTTTTGCATTATTACTATTTTGTTTTATCCTAAAGAAGAGAAGATATTTAGTTTAATTGATTTGTCCCTTTTCGTATAACTCATTTTGTCGACCAAGCTATTTTGCAACCAAACAAATCAACACCCCCCTTAGATTAATAAACTTATACTTATATCCATAAATATTGTTTTATTATGGTGTTTGTATACACCCTGACTAACACAATAGAATACTTTTTAAATTCACCCATAGCTCCACTACCTTGTTAAATTTAAAGAAATGATGTCATCATCACAAATAAAAATTAAGAGACCATACAAGTTAAAGTACTGGAAGTGTAAGTGGCCAAGAGATCTCATTTTCTCGTATAGTACACATTTACATACATTTGATAATTAGTACATATTAATTGAGGATTCTAAAATATTTTTTATGCCTTAAAAGTAATTACAATCTTTTGAATGAGTTAATTAAAGGTTAAAAAAAATATAATTCCTTCCTTGAAAGTGGTTCTAGCCTTTTTTTTAATGTGTAGATTAAGGAATAATTTATATTTTTCATTCCTTTAAGCAGTAACTGTTTTTTTCTGGCTACTTTATGTCAATTATTTTTAGGTCATATTTTACCAAATATTTAACCAAATGCCAATTTATAAGGGATGTTGTACATTTATGTCAATTCCTCGAAAGAGAGAGGGAGATGAAAAAAAAATACATAATTAATACAAATACACAAAGTATAGCATAAAAAAAGCTATAGAAGGAGAGAGAAAGATAGAGTACATATACAGTTGATAAAAACATACAAAGTAAAATATATGAACAAAATTATTAAGAGAGAGAGAGAGAGAGAGGCAGTGAGAGAGAGTGAGAGGGAGAGGGAGAGAGAGAAAAATATACAATTGATCCAAATACACAGAGAAAAATATAAGAAAAAAGCTATAGATGAAGGGGGGGGGGGAGGGAGGGAGGAGAAAAATAGGCAAATATACAATTGATATAACACATTTTAAATAAAAATACAAAGAAAAAGACTAAAAAAGGAGTGAGAGAGTGAGAGAGGGAAGAGGACGAGAGAGGGAGAGAACAAATATAAATAATACAAAAAAGAAGCAAAATGCAAGAAAATCAAATTTATTATTACTAGGTAGGGAGATGAAAAAAATAGCAAATATACAATTGATATAAACACATTAAATAAAATACAAAGAAAAAGACTAAAAAAGGAGTGAGAGAGTGAGAGAGGGAGAGAGGGAGAGAACAAATATACAATTAATACAAAAAAAGAAGAAGCAAAATGCAAGAAAATCAAATTATATTATACGAGGAGGGAGATGAAAAAATAACAAATATACAATTGATATAAACACATTAAATAAAATACAAAGAAAAAGACTAAAAAAGGAGTGAGAGAGGGAGAGAGGGAGAGAGGGAGAGAGGGAGAGAACAAATATACAATTAATACAAAAAAAAAAAGAAGCAAAATGCAAGAAAATCAAATTATATTATTTTATATTATATTATATATTATATTATACTAAAAGTGGGAAGCCTCAAAGTTAATAGATGGAGTACGCTTTTACCCCTGCTATAAATTAAAATTATATAAAATATTAACAATTTAAATATTCAATTGTATTATTTTAATTATGTAAATGTGTAATGACTTTTTGGCTTCATTGAATTAAATTTCTATTTAAGTATCTAATTTAATAAAAGTATTTAATTATCATATATAATCTATATCTATATAGGAGTAATAATAATAATAATTATTATTATATTTAGCTTAAATTAATAATTTCAAAAATCTCTACCTATATTTAAGGTTGTTCATGGTTATGGTTAAAAAATCAAATCGAATCGCAATTCGAACCAAATCGATTAAAAAATTGATATTTGGTTTGGTTTTAAATTTTGTAAACGATACTATTTGGTTTGGTTTTGATTTTACTAAATAAAAAACTGCAAAAATAACCAAATCGAACCGAAAAATTAGTTATATAAATTTTACAATTATTTATATATTATTCATAAATAAAATATAAATATTTTGTGAAATTTTAATTGAAAAATTACGTAATTACACACCCTTTTTTACTATATTTTCTTATTTTTCCTACCGTTTCAAAAAATATCAAAAATCCCTTCTTTTGCTTCCATCATCCCCTTTTCCGGATACATCAATTTGAAATCTCATACCCAAGATTTTTCTTTCTTTTTTTCACGCCACAAATCTCTCCACAGTTACCTCCATTAATCCATTTTTGAATTTCAAAGCCTTTCTCTTTCCAATTAATGATTTCAAGTTATTCAAGAGGTAGATCTCTTTTCATCACTATAGTTTTCGATTTTTTTAGTTTTTTCATCTTAAAAAATTGTTGATATGTATCAATGAAGGTTGATCTTTCAGTATTGGGCTTACTCAATTAGTTCAAGAAATATAAATCTTCGACTTCTAAAACGATTGTGGAAAAAACGCTCAAAAAAGGAAGAAAAAGGTCGAAATGTTGGTGGCTCTAGTAAGGATTTTGGATCGAGATTCATAGGTGACACAATTGTTGATAGTGAAAAAACAGATACGGGAGTCGATACCGAGCACAGCAGAAAGTGTAGGAGAATTTCTTTGTCATTTTTTTTTTGCTTTCAGCAAATCAAATTGTTGACTTTTTTTCAATTTTTTGTTGTTCATCCTTTCTAATACATATGGGTTCAGATTTTTAATATATCTAGTTGATTTTGTTTCTTAAACTAATGTATAATGCCTTCCTTTCAACATTATGCTTCATTATATTTTTATCATGCACAATGTATCGTATTCAAATATTTGTTTTAATTTGATACATAACCTTAATTAGTATTGATACTTGATACAAAAATTCTACCAAAATGTATCATTTATCATGTATCAGGTGTTGCTATGTATCTTCTATCTTATTCAAATTTAGAAGGATATGTATTCATACACAGTACCAAATTATATTCGTGATACATAAACTCTACTATTTTCATCGCTAAATATGTGTGGTAAAATATTTTTCATACACATAAACATTACTCGTTTCATATCTAAACCTGTGTGGTAAAATTCATACAAACTAACACTACATGTATCTGATACTTAATGACTACCACAAAATAATGTATCGATCTAAAACCAAACACTTTACGAGCAATTTTTACTTCTATAATGTATTTGGTAGGCTAATTTGAGATTCACAAAAGAAATACTTTGTCCAACAATCTTTTGTATTGTTCATACCTCACTTCACTTTATCAGATTTCTGAATGTCTTAATGAAATTGAGATATTCATGATAAATCGGCTCAAATTTTTGTCCTATTTGAATTAAAATTGAAAGATTGATTAGCAGGGACAACAAAATGATTGCGTGATTTATGAATTTGTTATTTAATTTTACGTTTCTTTTCGTTTTTAAGCATAACAAAAAAGAATCTTATGTATCAGATGCTATGTATCAACACCGTCTCATGTATGAATTTGTTATTTTAATTTATGAATCAACACTATCTCATGTATCACTCACAAATAAGGTACAATACTTTACAAACATACTAGGATAGATAAATAGTAATATATCATGCCCACTTTATTGATAAGAAATTATACATTCAAATTAATACCATATGTATCTGATACATATTAAGGACTAATGTGTATCACACATATCTTATACACATTAATGGTCATGATACATTCGTACAAATTATTGCTAAATACACATTCTTTGGCAATGATACATTCATACAAACTAACGCTACTTGTATATGATACTTAATAACTACCAAACAGTAATATCGATCTAAAACCAAACACTTTACGGACAATCTTTACTTCTCTAATGTATCTGGTAGGCTAATTTGAGATTCACAAAAGAAATATTCTGTCAAACAATAATTTCATCACTTCTGTATCGTTCACACCTCACCTCACTTTCTCATATTTATGAATGTCTTAACAAAATTGAGATATTCATGTTGTATCAGCTCAGATTTTCGTCCAATTTAAATTAAAATTGAAAGGATTTTGGATGATTTGGGATTTTGTCCATCTCGAAAAAAATATTTCTGAATTTCTCAGTAAAATCGAGATATTCATGATGTACCTTTTCCAATTCTGTGAAAATTTTGAATGAAGATTGAAAGAATATTGGATGATTTGCTTGAAGAAATTTGAAATTTAAATCCAGACGAGATGGCTATGAAACACCAAACGGATCTCGTACTGCTTTCGACAAAAGACATTGAATTGTCTTCCACTGCTAATGGCGGATTTGAGATTCACAAAAGAAATTGTTTGTCCAAAAACTATTCCATTATTTTTGTATCGTTCATAACTCTTCTTTTGTTTGTCCAAAAACTATTCCATTATTTTTGTATCGTTCATAACTCACATCCATTTCCCATATTCTTGAATGTCTCAACAAAATAAATACATTCATCATTTACCAGATAATTTTTTTAATTGTTTTTAGATCTAGGACGATTTGGGAGAGAAGTGAGAGAAGAAAATTTGAATTTTGAATTGTTTGAAGTTATTATGACTTGGGAGAGTATGACATCAACGTGATTTGTGTGATTTATGGATTTCATATTAATGCTTATGATTTGTTTCCTTTTTAATCATAACAGAACAGTTAATTAATGTATCAATTGTTATGTATCACGCATATTGAGATGTATCCGGATGGCTCATATATTAGGGGATTTTTTGTAAATTAGAAAAGAGTAGGGATAAGATGTAATTTACTCCTTACATTATGTGATTTATGTCAGTTCTTAAGTCTTTAACTTTACCATTTTTCAAGCTCAATACTTAAATGTTAGCCCAACTATAACAACCCTAAGTCCAAGTCCATCAAAATCCATTACATTACTCTTTGGGGAAACTAAGCAAATACCCCATAAAAGCAAAATAATTACAAACATATACCCATTTACATTCATACCCCACTAAATAATTACACTATATACCCCCCAACTAATTTCACTTAATTGATACTAAATCATTATATATATACTGTAATGGTATCATTAAGGTTTCTTGTTCAGAAATTTCTCATTGGTCAATGATACTATAAGAGTATATATATACAGTAATGGTATCATCAAGGTTTCTTGTTCAAGAAACCTTAATGATACCATTACAATATATGATACTGATTTAGCATCAGTTAAGCGAAAATTATCAGCCTTAATGATACCAATACAGTATATGATACTGATTTAGTATCAGTTAAGTGAAAATTATCAGCCGTAATGATACCAATACATTATATGATACTGATTTAGTATCAGTTAAGCGAAAATTATCAGCCTTAATTATACCAATACAGTATATGATACTGATTTAGTATCAGTTAGGTGAAAATTATCAGCCTTAATGAATGAAGGGTATGGGCTGTAATTATTTATGAGAGAATGAGTATTTCTTGAATTACTTTAGATTTGGTATGAACATGTAATTATTTTGGATTTTATGGCCCATTTATGTAGTATTTCCTTAGTCTTTAGCTACCCTACCTCACATAAGATAGTCACACTTTATCTTAATTGAATCACTTTGTTTGTGTTATAATAACTCTAGTATTGCTTAATTGAATCCACTTACAGTAGCTTTCCTATGGATTGTTCATGTACTAGTTGTCTGTGTCTATCGAGATACCTATGTCCTCAAAAAATTTATTACTTTTAAACCGAAAAAATCAGGAAAATCGAACCAAACCAATGATTACTTTTCTCATTTGGTTTGGTTTGGCTTAAAATATTTAAAAACTGACTAAATTGATTTAGTTTTGATTTTATTCAATAATCGATCCAAACCGAACCACAACACCCCTACCTATATTACTCAACTCTTCCTCTTCCCATAACTTTTTTCATAATTATAATTTATGTAGCTAAAGTATGTCCTTTAAATTAATAAAGAAATTTAATATTTTAAAGGTGTGCAAAACTACAAAATCTCTTTATCTTGTGCAGGTACATTTTTACAAGGTTGTTAGCTTTAATTTATTTTAGATAACAAAAATTACATCCTTCATTATTTATTATTTGATTTAAATATTCACCTTCATGACTCATATCTAATTTACCTATTCAATTGCTACTTTTAATATCCATAACTCTCATCTTTTTCATATTCATAACCTCCAATTATTAATGTTAAATATTAAGATATATTTTTGTATTCCTTTATTTTTATCCTTGTAAATACATCTATCTTGTTCCATGAGACCACTCCCAAGGTTATCCTTTTCATTTCATAGTTAAAGTACTGAAACACTTATATCACTATTATACTATTTGATTCATGTTTTAGTTTAACTCGATGAAAAAGGCTCTTGAATTTTGATTGATTATGGGAGAAGGTGTCCACAAGAACTCAAAAAATTATGTATTGTTTCTATATTTCTTTTTCCATCTATATTGTTATGATTAAAGAATGTGTATGTTGTATTTTTTCTTTTTGTGTGTGTGTGTTCTCTCTATTAGACTTCTTCAATTTATTTTTTTATGAATTTTTTTATCTGTATTTGACCTTAAATTAGCCATTTATGACTTTATTGGAAGTTTGTTAATTACTAACCAAGATTCAAAATTTACAGTTGGTTGTTTAAAAGAAATTAATTTTAAATATTTAAACACACCCCGTATTGGATATTTCTTGTCATACGCTTAAAAATTTATTTGTAATAGTTGCGTTTTATGCTCATTACATGCATGTTTTCATAGAATTATAATCGCAATAAAAATTACATAAAATACACGTGCAACGCACGTGTCCAGAAACTAGTAAACTAAAAGGTAAGGAGGGGGAGGAGAGACGAGAGAGGCGAACAAGACTAGGAGAGATACTAGAAAAAATGAAATATAATTATAATGCATTAAAGTATAATTATGTCCAGTAAATACATAACACATATTTGTTATATTATGGGGAGTAAAATGAGTCACAAATACAAAGCAAGAGAAAATCAAAGTACGAAAAATCGCACAACAAGGCAAACATGTAATATGTATTTATGATAAACCACTACAGTTTAAAATATTGCAATTCGTAGCTATATGTAGGGTTTTATAGAAAATTTCTTTTCTTTCTCCCTCTCTCCTCCCATTATTCTCTCTCTCGCCCCTCCTCTCTCTCTCTCTTCCTCTCTCTCCGGTCCAAACAATTGCAGCCAAAAAAATATTCCACATAATATGACAATTGTATTTTGTATCATGTATCAAATGTATTTGTATTCCATATCAATTGTATTATGTATTACGTATCAACTGTACACTTATTCTATATCAATTGTATTATGACAATTTGTATTTTGCCGATTATATTCATTGATGCAAATTGTGCTTGTTAATACAATTATATTTGATATATGATACAAATCAATTGTATTCAAATAATTATATTTGTATTTTGTATCAATTGTATTTGTATTTTGTATCAATTGTATTTGTGATACAACGAATATAACATGTATTCATCCTCTCTCCTCTCTCTCTCAATCTCGCTTGCCTCTCTCCTCCCTCTCTCGATCTCGCTAGCCTCTCTCATTTCTCTTTTGATCTCACTCGTCTCTTTCCTCCTAATATGTAGCTAAATACAATAGTTGTTGATACAATTATATTCATTTTGATACAAATCAGTTGTAACATTGTATCAATTGTATTCGTGATACAATCTGATACAACGAATACAATATGTATTCAACCTCTCTCCCCCGAATCTCGCTCGCATCTCCCTCCCTGACATTTAGCTATAATTCATAACTAAGCAAACTATCGCTATAGATATCTAATTAAGCGCAAACTATAACTATAGATCTATAATTAAGTGCAAACTATAGTCATTTTTAAAAGTTTCCCAACAAAGTAAAAGCCGGAAAGACCAAAATCAAAAAAGAAAGAATCAAATTAGGCCCGAAATCCCAAACCCAATTCAAACATACAAACACATAATCATATATCAGTTACCAATTTTAGAAAGTGAAACCCCTCCTCTCAATCATCTTCTCCAATAGCTCGGAGAGTCGCCGGAGTGAGAGCGGCATCCATCTGGCACGAGCAAAGATCGATCTTCTTCTTCTTCTTCTTCCTTCTTGCTTTTTAGATGGTGGTGAAAACCCTAAGTCAAAAGGTGATTAGAATATAAGTTAGTTACAGCACAGTTAGTTAGAGTTAGTTGAAAGTAGTCAGAATTTGTTAGGTCTGCATGTGTATATATATAGCATCATGTGTAATAGTCATCAACTCAATTTTCACACGTTTCAATAAAAGATTTCATTCCTGTAATTCTTCTCTCTAGAATGTTCCTGTAATGTATAAGCTTGAACTCCATTAATGGAGGAATTCTACTATCTTGATAACTGTTTTGAGGTGATTTTCACATGGTATCAGAGCTAGGTTATAGATCCTGCTTCATTCTCACTTCCACATCAATCTGTGAGCTTCATTCCTCTCTTCTTTGGAGAATTACGTTGTGAATTCATTTGTCAATTTCGTTTCCCTCTTTCTTTTCAATTAGAGTTCTAGGGAAGTTTTAACAATGTTGTGAATTCATCCAACTCTAAGTTTTCCGAAGGAAAGAATGCCATCTCTGCAGCAAATATGTGTACCTCTGAGAATGATGGAAGCTCATGTGAAGAGGAGTCTTAATTGAGGAAACAAATGCCATTGAACTTGTCCAAGCACCAGTATGAACAACTACTCAATCTCTTGGGATCTCTGCAGGTTGGGCATGAAACTACTAACTCAGACAACATGCTAAGTGGAGCTGTGAATTTGGCAGGTATACTTGCTTGTTACTCTTCTATTACTGAGATAGGTGATCTTTCTTGTGGATGTGTAAAGTCAACTGCTGGTTCTTGGATCATAGACTCAGGAGCATGACATCACATGACCTATAACAAAACTACACTCACAAATATTAGAGCACTACCATATCCTTTCCTCATCAGTTTACCTAATGGTTACAAAGTGAAAGTGACTGAAGTTGGTGATGTTTGTTTAGGTCCAGTTTTAACTCTGCAGAAATTACTTCTTGTACCTTGCTTCAAGTTCAATTTAATATCAGTTCATTGTTTAGCATTACAACTCCAAGGTGTGGTCAGTTTTAACAATGTTTCTTGTTTATTGCAAAGCCCATCTCTGAAGAGCCCTCTGGAACTTGGTAGAGCCAAGAATGGTCTATACTTTCTGTGTTCAAGATGCCACAATTGTTGTTCATCTCCTGCTGGCATCAAGGAATCTCATGTCTCTTCAAGTCATTGTCATACTGTTCCTTCTTTAGCAAAATGTACTAATGGTTTAATACCATCTACTATAAAACATTTTCCTTCTATCAATAAAGATGTTTGTTCTATTTTTAATTCTTCTTCATGCCCTATTACTGATTGTTCTTCTTTGTTGTTAACTCTGACAACTCTCATACAAATGAACTGTTATGGCATGCTAGACTAGGTCATGTACCTTTTGTTAAGATGAGGAGCATTCCAACTATACCTATTCATTTCTCTGCTAGACAACCTTTCCCTTGTGCCATATGCCCTATGGCTAGACAGCATAGGATACCATTTCCAGAAAGCACAACTATCACTACCAAAGCTTTTGAGCTACTACATATTGATCTACGGGGACCATATCACATTCCTACTCATGATGGTTATCATTATTTCTTAACCATGGTAGATGATTACACCATATCAACTTGGACACAACTACTTAGGTGTAAGAGCAATGCTTTACAAACAGTCAAGGCCTTCATATCACTTGTAGAAAACCAATTCCAGACCAAATTGAAAACTATCAGGTCTGACAATGGCCTGGAATTCATCTCTACTGAAGCTACTCATTTTTTCCAAGAAAAAGGCATAATACACCAGAAGTCTTGCCCGTACACACCTCAACAAAATGGTGTGGTTGAAAGGAAACACAAGTATCTTCTTGAAACAGCAAGGGCACTTCTATTTCAATCAAAGCTACCCATGAGGTACTGGGGAGAGTGTGTCCTTACAGCCACATACCTCATTAACATATTACCTTCCAAACCCTTACAAAATAAAACTCCTTATGAACTATTATACCATACACAACCTACATACTCTCATCTTAGAAGTTTTGGATGCCTATGTTTTCCCACTACTTTGAAAACTCATAGGGTTAAGTTTGAACCAAGGGCAACACCCCACATTTTTGTTGGATATCCTTTCAATACAAAAGGCTACCAGGTCTTGGATTTAGCTAGAAAAAGAGTCCATGTATCTAGAGATGTCATTTTCCATGAGTCTATTTTTCCCTTTGTAATTGTTCCTGATTGTTCTAGTTTTTCTTCTGTTTTGAAGTGTTTAGTTCATCATTCTAATACCTTGACTCACATACCTACTTTAACAAGTATTTTTTCTAATGAATCACTGGACATTAACACGTCACATGAAGTCACTATGAATCCAGTATCCAACAATACTGATGAAAACACAACATTACATGTAGCTCCTGATGGCCAAACACCATTGATAACACACTAATCACCACACAATCCATGCCTGCACCTATTCTCCCTTGTGATGTGGTACCTACCCTTAGGAGAACAACCAAGTCACTTCATACACCCAATTATCTGAAAGAATATAGTTACAATCTACCTAACCTGCACCTAGTTATCTCACCTCCTTTATGTCTAACCATGATAGTGTTTACTTTACCACTTTGTGTTCTGAGAACCAGAAGCTAATTGAAACCATATCACATGCTTGTGAACCTTCTTCCTATGAAGAGGCAATCTTGCATCCTGCCTGGCAAAAGGCAATGACATAGGAATTTGAAGCTTTATATGCAAACAATACTTGGGATTTGGTTCCCCTGCCCAAAGGTAAAAAGGCCATTGGTTGTAGATGGGTATATAAAATCAAACACAAGGCAGATGGTAGTGTAGAAAGATTCAAGGCAAGGATGGTGGTTAAGGGATATACTCAGCAGGCTGGACTAGATTACAATGAGACATTTTCTCCTGTAGTCAAAATGACTACTGTCAGGACCCTAATCACTTTGGCTGTCAAGAAGGGGTGGAATCTGTATCAATTGGATGTCAATAATGCCTTCCTTCATGGTGATTTGAATGAGGAAGTATATATGACATTACCACAAGGTCTTGCAGTGGACAATCAAGGTGTAGTGTGCAGATTGAAGAAATCTTTGTATGGTTTAAAGCAGTCTTTGTTCAAAAGGGTACATGCATTCAGATAGTGATTATTCACTGTTTTATAAACTGAAGGGTAACTCTTTGGTATTTGTTGCCATATATGTAGATGATGTAATCTTGACTGGAACTGACCTGGAGGAGATCAACTCTTTGAAATCCTTTCTGCATGATTAGTTCAAAATAAAGGATCTAGGCAGATTGAATTACTTCCTGGGGTTGGAGATACTATACAAGCCTGATGGTGTTCTCATTTCACAAAGGAAGTTCACCACTGATCTCTTAAAAGAATTTGATTCTTTGAACTGCAAGATTGCTGCATCACCACTTGATTACACAGAGAAGTTGAAGGCCACAGATGGAAAGCTACTATCAGATCCTACTCATTATAGGAAGTTGGTAGGGAAGCTTAATTTTCTTACTAATACTAGGATGGATATAGCCTACAATGTGCAGCACCTTAGTCAGTTTATGCAAACTCCTAGAGAACCACACTTAATGGCAGCTTATCATGTTCTTAGATACTTGAGACAAGATCCTACAATGGGACTCTTCATTTCAAACCGATCTGATCTCACTATCAGTGCTTATTGTGACTCAGACAGGGCTGCTTGTCCTGATTCAAGGAAGTCAGTCAGTGTTACCTAGTACTTATGGGTGATAGTCCTATAAGTTGGAAGTCCAAGAAACAAGCCACAGTTTCCTTATCCTCTGCAGAAGCAGAATTTAGAGCTTTGAGACAGGTGGTAGGAGAACTGGTATGGCTTGAAAGATTACTGCATGAATTATCTGTGAAATGTACCTTGCCTATACAGGTCTTTTGTGACAGCCAAGCTGCAGTACATATTGCCAAGAATCCAGTTTTTCACGAGAGGACAAAGCACATAGAAATAGATTGTCACTTTGTTAGAGACAAGCTCCAACAAGGCTTGATCACATTGCATCACATCTCTACTGACTTACAATTGGCAGACATATTTACAAAAACCTTGACTGGCGTCAAACATAGTGCACTATTGAACAAGTTGTCTGTAAACTCACTTACCTCCAACTTGAGGGGGGGTGATGAGAATATAAGTTAGTTACAGCACAGTTAGTTAGAGTTAGTTGAAAGTAGTCAGAATTTGTTAGGTCTGTATGTATATATATAGCATCATGTTTAATAGTCATCAACTCAATTTTCACACTTTTCAATAAAAGATTTCATTCATGTAATTCTTCTCTCTAGAATGTTCCTGTGATGTATAAGCTTGAACTCCATTAATGGAGGAATTCTACTATCTTGATAATTGTTTTGAGGTGATTTTCACAAAAGGGAAAGTGAAGAGGTTCCGATGAAGCTTCTGGAAGGTGATGCCGTCAATTCGCCGGAGTCTATGGAGGTCTGCCGTCTAATTCTTCTACCATTCCACTGACAGGTGTTTTTGTTTCATTAATCAAGAGAATGATTTGAATTTAACTCAATCGATTAACAATTTAATTTCTTCAACTTCTCCATGTGAGATACCTATAACTGAGTATATGCTAATTTTTGTTTTAGAACTCTTGTAATTGCTTAAAATGTTCAAAATATACATTGAAAATGCACACCATTTATTGGACATATGTACCACGTAATCGAAATAGTCCTTAATGTACAGAAAAAGTGATTATTTTAATCCTTCATATATACCACGTAATCAAAATAGTCCTTAATGTACAGAAAAGTGATCCTTTTAGTCCATATATACCAGGTAATCAAAATAGTCCTTAATGTACGAAAAAGTGATCTTTTAAAGTCCTAAACCTTCAAATTAACTGTGCAAGTAAAAAAAAACATGTTTAGTTTAATTAGCAACTCACATGAGTTGAACAAAAAAAATAAAAAAAATGTGAGTGAAACTTCTTGGCCATAACCAAATCTTATATGATGGGAAGAAAGGCCAACTTTTTCTACCTTTGATGAAAACTCTTGCACCAATAAATAATATATGGTTTTGCCTTCGAGATCCTAACCCAACTGTGAGTTTTGCAGCAAGAACAAAACTACGTTACAAAGAAAGCAATAAAATTGTGTACTCCACTGTTGCTAGTAAATTACTCTTTGTTCCTGTTCTTCCGGTCGTATCAATTTGGTCTTCAACTCCTCATAGCATTAGAATTGTTTAATGATCAGGTTGTAGCCATGAGAATTACAGAAATAAACATAGATTAGTAGCATTTGATTCTAGTCTGAACCTTTAGCTTGTAAGAGGTTTTGGCAACAAAAATAAAATAATAACGACAAACTGCAAAAACAAAGAGCTTGCAAGAACTCGAAAACAATTGCTAACTCAGTTTTTTTTTCTGAAAATGGACAAAATCCTTCTCCCTAAAGCAGAGTAGGAGTAGATAAAGAAGAGTAATACTGTGTAACATAATGGAATAAGTTTTCAATAAACTAAATGTAGTATCAATTTTAACAGGCTATCTGGTTGTGATCAACTAATATCAACATCAACAGCTTCTTGTCCACCAAATTAGAACATCTGATCTGTGAACAGGTCATTTAGATCAAAGAAACCTTCATCTTCAAGGGGAGTGTTTGAATTGGGGCATACTCCAACACCAAAGTTAGATAAGGGGGGCGAAAATTTGTTATCTGTAAAATTTTTAGAGATAACAAAAATTAAAAGTTCACAATGATCCCACAAATATCCAGATATTTAGTGTACACTAGTTCTATACAATTGAGGAGAAACATTTGTTATCTGTAAAAAATTATACATTTTCTTCCAATTACTTCTCGATGACTAAAATTCCTCTGTGCGGTAAGTACACTGCCTAGTTAGTGATCTATCATCTACTATACAAAATTTACAGGTCAATCTGAAATATGTATGATTGAGCTGTGTTTAATTTTCTGAAGTAGCAAGAACTAGATGATCTCCATCTCTTATCAATGCAATGTCCTCAATAAGTGCTCCATCTTCAGTTAGTACATTAGTGAGAGAGATGTGAAATTTCTCAGCACCGATATCAAGTAGCTCTTGTATGGAAACCGGCAAAGGCACAACTCTTCTACGCATATCAGCTTTCTCTAGACAACCGATGGTTATTCTGCCTGGAATTCTTGATTTGCCAATTTTAGTTGAAGAATATTCCTGGCCTCTTCCTCCTTCAGGCTGTGCAGACGCAAATCCTATTAGTGAATTCTGAAAGGAACTAGCCCTTCTTCCCAATCTGCCGTTGGACGAACCATTTTCTCTAGCTACTGATGTTGTTTCTTCAGGAGAGAAGATATGTTCTATATCTGCTAATACTGCAGTCATCATTGGGTCCATTTCCTCTTTCAAACGCTGAAGGAGATTGTTCATGATTATTGTCCTGTCTCCTATATTTGCTTTAACGATGTTGAAAAATGAAGTACGATCCAATCGTAGCAGTTGGGATATTCTTTTGGTTCGAACAGTAAAAAGTTGAGGTTTACAGCTAAGGATACCAACTTCTCCGCAAACATCCCCTGCCTTCAACTCGCCAACTACCTGATCCATACCATTCCTGTGTGATATAAGATCCACTGCTCCAGTTACGAGGATGTAGAGATCTGTAGATGCTTCATTTTGCAAAATGACATCTTCTTTTGGAGGGAAATACTCGGCCTTCATCTCAGAAACCAGTTGAAAAGCAAGTCATTTGATACCTCATGAAATAAGTAGGCCTTATCCACCAGTGAATAGAATAGATTATGTGAAATGGCAGATCGAAGAGCTTTGGGTAGTGTTTCAAGTGTTTCTTGCTGCTGCAGACCTTCCGTATCTGTTCTGTCCATCATAGACAAGTGATGTAGCATCTGTTCTTCAAGTTGAACAGGCAGCTTATTCCTTTGTGCAAAGCTTGAGGCTGCTTGAATAGCATCCCTAAATTTCTGCGTCTTATTAGTTCCATGGACAACCAAGTTGGTCATGTTTCCAATAAGATATGCAGTCAGCCCGAGGTCGAATAGCATGTAAATCATGGTGAATATCATTTCCTCTGTAGCGACAGCGTGCAAATCCCCATAGCCAGTTGTTGTAAGTGTTGTAATGGACCAATACATAGAACATTATATAGAGATCCCAGATACTCCTATCATGTAGATTTCCCAATGAAAGCCATGTTTTACTAACGTCTTTAATCCGAGCTGCAAGAAAGTAGTAGAAGCAGCCAGCAGAATGAACAGCAAAAAGAGTGACACATATAAGCTTGAGTACTCGAACCCCAAAGTAACTCAAATTGTTGTTTTTCTCCAATTCCATAAACATGGCACTGACTCTTCTGAGACGCCAGAGACTAAGCATACTCAAGAATCCATATGATTGAAGACTGGGGCAATGCTTCATAAGGGATGGTGGATATGAAATCAAAGATAAACCCAGATTTTATAAACCTCCAAGCAATGCGCTTTGGGTCATCAATCATAGTGTAAGTTGATTTATCAAGATAGGCAACAAAGAATAATGTGAGAATGTCAATGAAAAAAAAGCAATTATCTATGTTATCTAAGGTGGCAATAGGTCCTTGAGGCCTTTCCAGAAATCCAAACTGAAAAGGCGACGCCCATGCTTTGTAGAAAACAAGAAGCACCAAAAATGCATGTCAAGCCTTGTAACGGGGATTAGTAGGGGAGATGATGTAGCTACGGAGCTTAATTTTGCTATTACTATGGGCGCCAAGAGAAGGAAGAATGCCACTGTTAATACTATAATATAGACAGCTTATATCCTCCATTGATATGCTCGAACCTCTTCACCGGCCTCTGCCACCCTCTTCTTCTTAACGACCAAATTTGAATCTATTTGTTTTTTGTGTTGAGTACATTGTTTTGTATGAAAAGTGTATCGTTATATATAGAATAGAAAATCATTTCATTATCCTTATGGGAAAAGGATTACGAAAATTTGTTGGAATACTTTTATTTATGGCATAAAAGGTCTTTCCTTTCCTTATTATATTCTACTTAGGCATAATTATGTGGTTACAAACATAGACATATATGCGTGTATTCATATTAGGAAGCACATAGTTCTGAAAATTAAGATGATAAATTTAGCAGTTATATCAAATCCTAAAAGCGACAGAAAAATTTTGCATGTATTTGTGCACATATTTTGTTGTCAATACATACAAAATTATGCTTATTAATATTAAAAGATACGCAAACAATCCAATGTATATAGCCTAGCAAACTGGACCATATAGATCAATATTTATATCAAGAGCTAAATAAGGCTCAATATTTATATCATGAGCTAAATAAGGCAATGAAAATAGAGGAGGTATTTAAAATTTGCAGAAAACACTATTGCAATTGATAATATATAACACTATTCCATTTCTTATTTATTACAACGACCTCTGCATTAAATAAAGTAAATAATTACTATTATATTTTTTTTTTAAATTTATCAATATACTAGTCTCTGAGAACGTGCGTTGCATGTTTGTCCCTTATTATTTCTATAAAGCTTCTATATAATAAAAAAGTTGAGTTACAAAATAGAAAATGCTAACATTTTATCAATTTTATTATTTGCAAAAATAAAGTCCATAACAATTGGGCAGTGCATTTTCCATCAAGGAGAAATATGTGAAGCTGACTAAGATAATTATATAGGCTCTAATAGTATATATGAATATATCAATACCATAATATATATGATTATCCTTTATAATTTCTTGTTACGGACTTTGCACGTTTGTTGCATATTAATCGGTAAAGAAATGCCGTAAAAGGAAAGCAAACTATAAATTTGAATGATTTGAGATTTTGTTAATTCGATATGTATTATTGAAAAATTGGAAAAAGGCCAGAAATACTCTTAGACTATTCGAAAAGGTATAAATATACTCCGCATTTACCTATTTAGCTAAAACTATCTCTCAATCCATCTTTTTGGTCCACTTTTACCCTTAACACTAACAACTTTTTTTTATAATAATAATAATAATAATAATAATAATAATAATAATAATAATAATAATAATAATAATAACAATAATAATAATAATAATAATAATAATAATAATAATAATAATAATTATTATTATTATTATTATTATTATTATATATTACGTGGCATCTTTCTATTGGATAAAATTAAATCCCAACACATTAAATTTTATCCCACCCAACCTGACACCATATCCACATTTCTTGATTCAAACCAAATTAAAAGACCCAACTGGCTGAGAAGTTGACAGGTTGGTAATCAATGTTGATTGCATATGTTAGCAGTAAGGAAGTTAATTAATGGGAAAAGGCATTAGTGTGTTAGCGATTAAATTTAGTATGATGCCTCAGAAACAAAAAAGATGAGGAAGAAGTTGAATTATGATGGGTCTTTTAATTGGGTTTGGGTCAAGGGACGTGGATATGAGTCGAAGTGGGTAGGAAAAAAATTGATAATTTCATCCAATAGGAAGACGCTATGTAATATATAATAATAATCATATTCTTTTTAAAAGAAGTTTATTAATTTTAAGGGTAAAAATGAAACAAAAAGGTGGACTGAACAGTATTTTTAGCCCAATAGGTGAATGAGGGGTTTATTTAAATCTACCGATATTTTTTACCATTTCCATTGAAAAATCATTGAAATCAAAATTACTCCTACTATTTAGGATAACTAAAATAGAAGAAAAAAAAACAAATGTAAACAAACACTTTTATCAATAGAGAAATTCCTCAATAAACCGAAATATTTAGGATATGAAGTGCTTGTTGGCTATTCAAATTTAGAGCCTGTTTGGTATTGCTGCGAAAATATACTTATTTTTATAAACACTTTTTAAAAATAGCTTTTCAGAAAAGTGCTTTTGAGAAAAAGTAATTTGTGTTTGACTAATTCATTTGAAAAATATTTTTTATAAGCAAATTGTATTTGAGTAATCTTTTTTAAAAAGTTCTTTTAAGTGTCAAATTACAAAAAAGGACAAGTACCAATACACTTTTAATATGAAGATTATTTTATAGATAGAAATTACTTTTAAAATCTATTATAAATTTTTTTATCCAACTATTATTTTTATTGAATTAAAATGTACATATTGTATTCAATTTTATAATCAATAGTATACATAGATAAATAAAAAAATAAATTAAATATTGATATAATATTAATATGACGATTTAAATATAATTAAAAATATCAAATATAAAGTAATGATAATAAATGTAAAATAATAAAAAATCTTATATAAAAATAAAATTCTTAAATGAAACTTTTACCAAAGTTAAGAGATATGTTAATTAATTAATAAGGGGTATATGGGTAAATATGTAAATATGGAAGGGATATTTTGGTCTTGTAAAAAATAATTTTTTACTTCTGTTTCTGTTTTTTTTTAAGAAACAGTAATTTTTAGCTTCTTCCCAACAGCAGAAAAACTGCTTCTGCTTCTATTTAAAAATAGTTTTATTGAATTGCCAAACACCTTATTTTTCAAAAAAAGGTTTTTTTTTTCTCAAAATAAGTGTTTTGGCCTTCCAACAACACTGCCAAACAAGCTCTTAAGCATATATGTTATTGAAAATTACAACGTTAGGGATGGCAGTTGGGGTAGAGCAGCGAAGGGCGGGGCAGGGCACACACTTAATAGGACAGGGTAGGGAAATAACTATATAGGGCAGGGGCGGGGTGGGGCAGGTAAAGCTTATTTATTTAAAATACGTAACGGGGCAGGGCGGGTAATGGGTTGTTTTGCGATTTTCTCGCGAATACAAAAGAGTAGAGGTATTTCTGAAATTTGGCAGCCAAAAGTACAGCTTTTGGAAGATATTCCAATGCAACAAGTGTCACAATCACTATGCTATGAAACTATTTGGTATGATAATTTTAAAAAATCAAAAATTGAAATGATGGAAAGAGATCTACCTTTTGAATAACTTGAAATCATTAATTGGAAAGAGAAAAGATTTGAAATTCAAAAATGGATTCATGCAGGTAACCGTGGAGAGATTTGTGGCGTGAAAAAAGGAAGGAAAATCTTGGGTATGAGATTTCAAATTGATGTATCCGGAAAAGGGGATGATGGAAGCAAAATAAGGGATTTTTGATATTTTTTAAAATGGTAGGAAAAATAAGAAAATATGATAAAAAATGGTGTGTAGTTAGGTAATTTTTCCTTTTATATAATACATAGCACGGGCCCAATATATATATATATATATAATTTTTCAGTCTCAATTTATGTGATACAGATAAAATTTAAAGGGTCAATCAAATTTTAATATGACTTTTCGATATTATAAATTATTAAATATTGTGATTTATAGTATTTTTTACGTAATTTTTGAATGATATATGTTAATCCACATGTTTCAATTTATGTGGTACTAACAAAATTTTGAGAGTCAATTGAACTTTTTATATATCTTTTTAATATTTTAAAATTTAAATTTTTGTGATTTATAATATTTTTTACATAATTTTTAAATAGTATATATATATATATATATATACATATATATTAATTAATTCTAAAATTTTAAAATATATATTATTACTCCTTTGTCCCAATTTATATGGCACATATAGAATTTTAAGAGTCACCAAATTTTTTATATGTTTTAAAATATTTCAAGTTGTTAATTATTGAGATTTATAGTACCGTTTATGCTGTTTCCAAATAATACATGTTACTTCCTCTATTCCATTTTATGTGGAATAATAGAATTTCAAGAGTCAATAAAAGATAGATTTTCAAGAGTCAATTAAGTTTTTTTATATTTTTAATTATTAATTATCGTAATTTATAATATTTATAATGTCAATATAATTCTAACCTATCACTAAATAACTCCTAGTTATTTTGATGATACTTATTTGAAATTTTGTTGATGAATTTTAGTTAGCCGAAAAAATAAAATAAAATGTGGAGACATATATTAATGAGTTAATGAGAGCACAAAAGGGTTGGATTGGATCCTACCTAGGAATTGCAAAGAAGCATATGGACTGTGTGTTTATACATGACACAGTAGTCACAAAGTTATGACATATCACTTTTTTATGCTTAGCCTTTTTTAGTGCAAAAGGATATAATAGTCATCACAAAATTTAATACAATGTATTGAAGCCTAGAGAACAATCACCAAATGCACATAATAAATGAAAATGACCAAAACGTTCTAAAATGGCCAAAGTAGGCATGTTGACCTGCTGCCTGCTTTAGCCGAAACTCCCTCTACTAATATAAGAGAAACATCAATTTTTATACACTTCTTTACTTGAAAGAAAATTATTGATATTAACAAATGACATTTTGAGACAGAAAACACATTTATTTTCTTTGTTTGAACTTAATTCTTTATATCAAATCGTCTAAACATATTAGTTTCTACCCTACTTGTTAGCAGTTTCAATTCGTCAGTGAAATTGCGTCATATTTACTAGACTAAAGACATCATCTCTACCTAGTTTAGGATAGTGAACAACCTCGAATAACTATAAAAATCTATAAAGAATAATAATTCAAAGTCAATAAGCTCCTCAAAAGAGAGTAAAAAGAAAAAAACTAATTTAATATCACTACAACTAAAACTAATTGTAACAACATCCAGAATGAAACATATGAGCTACTAACTTTTTACTATTAATCTTACCAAATTTACCGAAGTGAAACATAAAAAAAAGCTCATCCATGCCATTATTTGTTACTTGGAATGACATAGATGAGCCAAACTTTTAACTGGATGACACAGATGAATCTTTTCTCAAAGTTCGATGGCATATTTGAGCCTTTTTTTTTAAAAATGATTTAATTAATGATGTGGCCATATCATAATTGACCATATGTGAACAATGGTTTTGCAAAATCGAAACTTTTTTCAGTTAACAAATATGACATGTATGGGCATTTTCTCAAACGGAAATGACTTAGATGAGCCAAACTTTTAATGGAGATGAGACTTTTCATATAATTCGATGACATATTTGAGCCTTTTCCCTTTTTTAAACTGTGTAATATTGCTGAATTGTCTCAATGTCAAGTCCCTTGAGCTTCGTCATTGATTCCACATGCCCCTTAAGTGTATGGAGCTCTCTTAGCCTAGCAACTTCAGCACGACGTTTTGCCTGTTCAGCCAATTCATTATAGCTTTTGTTGTCATACATCTGTGAGGGTGAAGTCCGTGCAATGTGCGTTGAGCCAATGCCCATTGTACCTCTGTTTCTCCCCTACCATAAACCTTCTTGCTTGTGAAAACCTTGTTTTCGATATTATTCCAGGCCCTGCCACTCAAAATATATCTGATTGCGAATTTTAGAAAATCCAGAGGTATGTAGAAAATAATACTGTAAAACCAAATAACACCAGGAGCGAGACGGCTTCACCTTGTCTTTAGAAATCAAACTTCCAGATTAGTGCAATGAGCATGAAGCCTAGTACGATTCGGATGGTTATAGAAACATCATAAATGGTATAATTCTTCATCCTCTGGAATATGCATGGCTCGGCTGGGGTGCACTGTTCTCATTAAAAAGTACTCTTAAGAAATAACTCTCAGACAGTCCTATGCCAAGTCTACGACCAGTCTCCTTGGCTATGGCAAGCTGATCGCCAGTTATCATTTTTACGTTGACACCAAGGGCAAGGGCAGCCTAATTATCTCTGCACTATCATGCCTTGGAGGGTCAAAAAGAGTCAAGAGCCCTACAAAGTGTTGGAAAATTATATGCACAGCGGAAGCATACCAGAATCATACATCTTACATGAATAATAGATAGCCCATAGTTTATGCTATAACACATAAAATCATGCTAGAGCACATAAACTTTCTGAAATTTAATTCAAGAATTATGTAACGACCCTCTAGGTCATTTTTGTGTTAATGCCTTCTTTCTATCGTTTAGAGCATTCCTGTAGCGACCCCTAGTCATTTATGACTTGCTGGCACTGACTGTTCGGTCGTCTGGTCGTTCGTTTGGGTTTTATGCCTGTTTTTCTGTTTTAGAGCTTTTGAACCTTGAAAAGTTGATTTCGATCATAACTTCAGGTAAATGACCTCAGATGAGAATTCTGATGGTTTCATCAGCTCCGGAGCGGCCAAATTAGGCTAGAAGCATGGTTTGTCTGAGTCCCGGGATTTCCGGTGTGATTTTGGGGCCAGTTAGCTCTTTAGTCTTTGAAATTTGGTTTAAGGTTGACTTCGTCCAATCTTCTTGGAAAACGCACTCAGATGAAAATTCCGATAACGTGGTTAGTTCCAGAATGTCGAGTTTGGTCTAGAACGACCTTTTGAGAATTACCGAGAGCTTCCGATCTGATTTTGAGGCCTCCGGTAGAAGTTGGCTAAAATGGCTCTTTGGGTGTGGGACCCACTTTTTATCGAAATGACCTCGTATGGAAATTTTGACTGCGCCATTGAGTCTGGAACATCGAATTCGAGGGGGTAATATATTTCGTTTGCGTGTATGGGGTTCCGAACGAATCCCGAGCACCCCGTCGGAGTTTTGGAATTGTCCAAAACTTAGCTGGTGCTGCTGTCAAAACTGCAGACCCATTTGCTCTCCGCGTTCGCGGAGATGTGAGAGAGTCTACTCCGCATTCGTGGAGGTCTGTGAGGATGGGTGTATTCTTATGCTCTGCATTAGCGGAAGGCTCTCCGCGTTCGCGGAGGTCTGAGTAGGTGAGAGGTTTCTTGTGCTCTGCGTTCGCAGAAGGTTCTCCGCGTTCGCGGAGGTCTGGGTCCCTGAGCTCCACGTTCGCGGGAGGTTCTCTGCGTTCGCGAAGGTCTGTTGGGTGAGGGGAGGTTTTGTTTTCCGCGTTCGCGGAGCACTAATTGGCTCAACTCCGCGTTCGTGGAGAAGAGGGGCTTGGCAGTGTCTATTTAATGAGGTCGAAGCTCACTCGCTGGAGAGCTTCAAAATCTCATATCTCCCTCATCTTGCATCGGTTTTCGGTGATTCGAAGTTCCAGGCATTCAAATTCTCGTAGGCTTTGTGGATTTTTTATCTATTAGCGTTGGGTGGTCCTCGAATTCCGTGAATTCAAGTGGTAAGTTTATTTTTGGCCTATTTTTTTTAAGTTTTGCTTTTTATTGTTGTTGGCTGTTAGGAGTAGATCAGAGCCTTGATGGGTGGTCCGTTTTGGGATTCAAGTTCAGGAAAGGATTTAGGACCTTTTCACGGAGTCAATTTTGGAAAATCCAGAGCCGGTTCCACTTTGCCCGATTTGACTCCAAAATTGGTCTGTCTCCGATTTTGTTGATTTTAGTGTCTAAACGACCGTATTGACTCTGTGATTCTATTTTTAATAGCGTGGCAGCAGTCTGAAGCTGTTCGAAAGGGGAAATCTCTGGTTGAGTGACTTGGAGAGCTTGTGATCGGCTTTTTGGTAGGTTACGACTTCCCTTCCTTCTAGATTGAGCTTGAATTTATAATTGCTGGTTGATATTTGTGAATTTGGGGTGGTTGGCTAGGGTTGTTTCCCTTATTCCCCAATTCCTTAGTTTGGAGTTGACTGTTGGGTTGTTGACTTGATTCGTCTGATCTTTGTATTGTAGGTTATCTGTTGGTGGTTATCTGATGTTGCATGAGTGGGACCGGGTTCTTTCACTTCGTGATTGGCTGATTGTTGCGATTCTGCCATAGAATAGGTTAAGGTAGTATTGACATAGTCCTATGTACTTGGTTGACTTGAGTATGTATCCGACCTCGATTCGGATGAATTAGATCCTTGTAGACTGGTATAGCAGAGTTGGGTCTGATAGTATGAGCCTTAGTATAGGTGTTTTCGTGGATTTCGGATCTTCCGATTCTTTTTCCCTTATCTCTGCGATTCTTGGGATGCTGCCGTAAAATGTCACCATTACGCCGATTGTCGGTTGAATTGTGTTAGGCTGGGAGCCTTCGATTGATATACCTGTGAGGGCGGCGGCCCGTGATGCTTAGTCTAGCGTGGTATGGTGGGTATTGACTTTATCAGGTTCTGTGTTGAGGATATGTAGGGATTGGATGACGATCAGCGATATATGGGTTATTTGAGGTTCTCTGCGGAGTAGACATAGATGGCACACTCGTCTGGCTGGGTTAATGCCCCCGGAGTGGTAGATGGCACATTTGTCTGGCTGGGGTAATGCCCCCGAAGTGGTAGATGGCACACTCGTCTGGCTCGTTAATGCCCCTGGAGTGTTAGATGGCTCACTTGGCTGGTATGGGCTGGGCCTAGGGCGATGCCCCCGGAGTAATAGCCTATTTGGACAGCTGGATACCGGGTTATTTAGAGGGGTCGGCGTACCCCCACCTTTTTTGTAGTACTCGACTGGCTGGGTTCATGCCCTCGGAGTAGCTTGCTGGATTGGCGTATTGCTTTGGGAAGTCAGACTTGTGGTTGGTTGAGTATCGGTCGTTTGTTCGGTTTGGAGTTCTGTTCCTTGATTATGTAGTTCTAGCTTTTCAGTGTACCTGTTGGGCTTATGGGGGCCCGTTCGGGTTTTTACTTAAACTTGTGCACGAGTGTGCCTGGCGGGTCTTATGGGGGGCCCAGCTGGGTTTAGCGTAGCTATCCTCAGTTTACATTCCGCTTTATCTATTTCCATTCTGTTGACCTCTGTTGTTGTTGATTCTATCTGGTCCGCCTATTTTTACCTTTCTTGCTCAGTCGGCTTATGATGCCTATTGGGTACCTGTTGTTTTGGTACTCATGCTACACTCTGCATCTATTTTTGTGATGCAGGTCCGAGCACCAGTTATCAGCGTTGAGATCGGGCCTGGAGCTGTCATATCAGGAGATTAGAGTGAGCACATGGCGTTCTAGGATTACCTGTCTCCTTCTGTATATATGTATTTTGGCTTGTCTTTTGTTTTCGAGACAGTTGTTTTTGTGGTCCACTTTTGAGACTTGTACTCTTGTTAGTAGTTCTCTACATGTGACTTCCAGATTTTGGGAGGTGTCTTGTATATATTATTTTTGTTTCGCTTCCGCTTCCTTATGTGTTGTATTTGTTGCTTCCGCGTAGATGAGGCTAGTTTCCACTCTTAGTCCCATTACTGTTAAGTTCTGGGATAGAGTTTGGCTTGCTTACCAGTGGGTTGTAGGCTTCATCATGACTTGAGAAATTGGGTCGTGACAAATTACCTCTTGAAGCTTGAGCATATACCTTCAAGCGAATCCACAAGTTAGGCCACAAGCTAGAACCTTTAAGCGAATCCACAAGTTGGACAGCAGTTCTGCGGTCTTCTACAATGATCCTAAGTTCACTTCCGAACTCTCTCAATACTTGGGTGGGCAAGTATTGTATAGAAAACTTATTCTTTTTCAAGGTTTAGAAGAATCCCTATTTATAGAGATTTCTTTCTAGTCCAAGAAGGAGAAGAAAAACACATGTACTTCTCCCTTTACTTAGAATAGAGAAAGGCATATACTTCTCCCTTTCCTTAGAATAGAAAAAGACATATACTTCTCCCTTCTTCCTTTCCTTAGAATAGAAACAGACGTGTACTTCTCCCTTTCCTTTAAATAGAGAAAGACATATACTTCTCCCTTTTTCCCTTAGAATAGAATTTAGAGTTCTAGTTAAATATGTGTACGGTAGGGTCCACATAATTAATTACTGAGGCTTCCTATTATGGAAATAATTAAAAATAATTAATTTGAATTATTCTTACCATAATAAATTACAAATCATTCCACTAGAAATTCGTAATTGCACTCCTTTATTTATATTTCAAAATTTCCTATTAAATACTTATGTAATTCCCCATGTTAAGATTACAGATACTAATCAATAAATTAAATTACTGACGAATTTAATTCAAAGATTAATTTCCTTTAGAGCACTGCTTAACTTATTTCATGTGTCGGATTCATAAATCCACTTGCAAAGTTTAACACGATGAAAACTTATAAGCTTCTCAAAAAGGCATATCATCAATCTCTATATCAAGACATGGATTCCGTCAACTAACTTATTATTTCACCAATATATATTATTATCATCCAATCTACCTGTCATATTGATCCATCTCAAAATCTCACTTTTTAATAAATCAAAACGATAATCAACATATACAAATCATAATAATTATATCAGGATTAAGAATATAAGTACATTTAACAGTTGAGAGAATATGCTTTTGTCAGTCAGTCTAAAGCAACTATCTCTACTCGGTCACGTTCAATAGATACAAAATACACTAGCACAAGAAGTTAGAACTATACCATTCTCATAATCAAGATAAACTATATATAATCTTGTGCTACAATCGTACCGATGGCATGTCCAATTTCCATCTTAGATTTTGAAAAAAAAACTTTATACTTATAAGAACCGATGATTTCATGCTCTGTGTATAAGCTTAAACTCTATACACTAAATCATCTACTATATAAGTAAGCAGACATCATAAACGAATATATGATATATTAAAACTTTTATTAAAACTGAATAAATCATTATTCTATAATAAATACTATATATAAACATATGGTTAATAGTATATATCCCAACAATCTCCCACTTAGATTTTTAACCATCACGATTGTTATAATGTACTATATCTAAATGCATGGTTAGTAGTATATACCCTAACAATCTCCCACTAAGATATTTAATCTTGAATATTGTTTGAATACTATTTCTAAACACATGATTAATAGTATGTACCCTAACAGTTTCATCACTCAAACTGTTAACAATTCATTTACAACGTTCTTAGATATTCCGTTTATTTTTCTTATCAAAAGAATCTTACCAAGTTGTTTTCTCATGCAATTTCTTCTAGTAGTGCTTCATCGTAACAAATCGATTTTGTACTAGATCTTGAGAGATATTATCATGAAACCCTCCAAAAGTGTACTTCTTTTCAGGAGTTTTATCATCAAAGTCCTCTCAAGCATACAAAACAAATCAATTTTCGTTATGATTCTCCCACTACGACTAAGTACTACTACAATAGTCACACTTTCATGTTCTTGAGTCTTAATATTTTCCTCAAAACCTTTCGATATTGAAATATTAACAACTTTTTCATTAGTGTTCTTTAATTTTCCCAACATCACTCTCACTACTTGAGGTAGTAGTTTTCTTATGTCTAGTAACGTTTCTCCCACTACTTAAATGCAATGGAACGTCAATTTTGACATACCGGTTAGATGTTCTTGAGCGTCTGAATTTTCAACCGACTCATTTGTTATTTCTTTGTCAGTTCCTGTAAAAAACTAGTTTACTTCTAGGAACATGGCTTTCTAAATGATTCTTTTCTAGAAATCTGATAGCTGTGTTTACAATTGCCTTATTTTCTTTACGATAGTAAAATAAACCATTTTTTTCATTCTTTAGAATATCCAATTAACTCACACTTTCCATTCTTAATTCCAATTTGCTTATTCTCCCTCTCAGCAAATGTGCTGGACAATCCTATATATGAACATGTCACAGATTAGACTTACATCAAATCCAACTAGTTCTATAGTTGTACGAGGTACTAATCTGCAAGGAATTAAATTTTGAATGTGATATGTAGTTCTTAGAATATATCCCAAAAAGAAACAAAATAACTACGAGTAAGTCAATCATTAATCTTATCATCTTCGTAAGAGTCTATTTCTTTTCTCTTTTACACCAATCTATTATAGAGTGCCTGGTGTAGACAATTGAAATTCAATTATTCTATCAGATAAGTGACTCATCAACTCTACATAGAGATATATGTCACTACAATCAGATTGTAGTGACTTTATATTTTTTTCATGACGCTATTTTATTTGTCTTAAATATTTTGAGTTTATCAAGACATTCAGACTTACAAAATATCAAAATATATATATATTCAAATCATGAGTAACCTTCTATAAAAATTTCAGAATACTCAAAGTCACCTCTTGTCTGAGTGATTATTTACCACACAAATCAGAATAGATTAACTCTAACTTATCACTATCTCTATTTCCTTTTAATAGGAAAGGTCTCTTAGTCATTTTTCCTTCTAAACAGGACTCACGTGTTTGGTAGTGTCTTCACCTTCAATGAACCGTTATGTCCATCCTTTAACCAACCTCGAAGTTCTATCCAGAATTAATGACATAGACGCCAGTGTACAGATAAGTTTCATTCAATTTGAAAGATATTTTCTCTTATGAGATAGATTAATATTATTCAATTCATGAGAGAAAAAAAAATTCATGCATCAATATACCATAAGAGATAACATATTTATTAAACTCAATAAAAGAAGAGTTACAAGAAAAATACATTTAGTATCCATCTCTTATTTAGCTAGAAGCTGAAAATAATTTCTTCTAACATAAGGTACATGTACAATGCATTTTTTGAATTAATATCTTATCTCTATCGAAATAAATTCTTGAGTAGTACTAAGTGGGTCTGCAAAGTCTATTGAGAATTTGAGATATAATATATTAAATAGATCATAATATGTCGAATAATCCTAAGTAACAAAATTCAGGGCTCATTTATACATATATATCCATGCATCTCGAATAGCCAATCGATGAGAATATTGGAGAATTACTCATGCAATACACATGTACAATGACCGATTATTCACTCCATAAACTTATACAGACCTAACTCAGATGGAGAGTCTACTGTTAGTTTAAGTCAAGTGAAAATCCTCTAGTTACATTGATCCAATCATATACTACCCAGTTTAGGAGAGTTAATACAGATTATCAAAACTAGCGATTAAATACATAGTGACTTGTATTAATTTCATCCGATATGGAGGAAGGTCTAAAGGCAACACATGAACTTAATACTTCACTAAAATTTAGTCATCCATAGAGAACAAACTCTATCACCACTATATTGTAGTCGAGTAATTTTTCATTTAAATTAATTTTCAAGATACAAAAAAAATACCTAGAAACATCATCTAAACGACCTCAAATTGTCAAATCACTGCATATCAATGAATTTTTTTATTTTTTATTTTTGATGAACCTACTGAATTTCAGATCAATTAGAGTTTAAAAATAATATTTATCTCCAAAGCTATGATCAAATTCAGATTCAAACGATTTAAGGAAAAATAATCAGATATATATCCTTATCATATATCAATTCATGTTAAATCATAACGTGTAATCATGTTCTTAATTTAACATAAACATAACTGACATAAAGAATGACCTTATCATATTCAAATCAAATTTTAATCCGATAAACTACTTGAAACCCATCTAAATAATTTTCGATGGAACCATAAAATTTCAAGTCAATTAGAAATCATAAAATTCATGACCACCTAAACTATGATCAAATTTGAAAAATAATCATTTTAGACATAGTTAAAGATTAAAATAACTTGATTCAGATTTTCCTTCTCCTTTTATAATTATCTCATGAACATGAGACATACGTTGTGTCCTTCCTTTGGTTAAGACACTCAATACCTTCTTATAACAAAATTCTCTAAATTAATCCACTTGAGAATCCAAGATACTATGTTTCTCTCTTTTGAGTGAAAACTTCGATATCTCTTCTCATGAATTAATTAAGCATTATTAGTATTTTAAGGTAAACCACCATTTACCTAAATAAATATTTACCACTAATATTCACTTAGAATAATTTATACATGATGCATTAAGGGTGTTCTAATGACTCAAACAAATAGACCATTTTAGTGAATCTTATTTATTAATCATAATTCTCAATTCATGCACTACAATATATATTATCACATGTATAAAGTCTAAAGAATTTTCAATGATTTCAAATAAATAAACCACTTAAGTGATAACTATTTATTAATCACAAAATTCTTAATTTATACAAATTGATATATATGTAATAAATAATATGCTCAACTAATTATTGAACAAAAAGAAAAAAATTAATCCAATTGACCTGAATAGTGACTGCCACTGCCACTTAATAAGCTTTGGAATCAACAATCAATCAAGAACAAATATTATAAAGTTAAAAAATACTTCACAATCAGTTCAATGATAATTTGTTCATCAACAACCTCTATGATTCCCTTTCGTATCAAGCTTGGCAAATTTGATGGATTAATAAGAAACAACCCTTCAAAAATTGCAACTAGCCGCCGATAAGTAAAATAAAAAATCAATTACATGTGCAGAAGTTCTTACTGCCACATCCTACATGAACAACAATTGGACACTTGATTTTCTTTTCACAGAAAACAAATTAAGAAAAATAGGTCACCGCCACCGCTTCCTTTTTGGTCTTTGTTTTCAACAATATACCAATCAAAACTCATGAATTTTCTGAATTTGTAAAGCTATTTCGAAACCAAAATCGCCACTAACACTTCATAAACTTTTCACATTTCTTGCAAAAACAATTCTCATGATATATACTTTAGTTATCTATAAAGATGTAAGCATGGCTCTTGATGACAGTTATTGGAAAATTATATGCACAGCGGAAGCATACCAGAATCATACATCTTACATGAATAATAGATAACCCATAGTTTATGCTATAACACATAAAATCATGCTAGAGCACATAAACTTTATGAAATTTAATTCAAGAATTACCTCTTGAAGCGTGAGCAGATACTTTCAAGCGAATCCACAAGTTAGGCCACAAGCTAGAACCTTTAAGCGAATCCACAAGTTGGACAACAGTTCTGCGGTCTTCTACAGTGATCTCAAGTTCACTTCCGAACTCTCTCAATACTTGGGTGGGCAAGTATTGTATAGAAAACTTATTATTTTTCAATGGTTAGAAGAATCCCTATTTATAGAGATTTCTTCCAAGTCCAAGAAGGAGAAGAAAAACACATGTACTTCTCCCTTTACTTAGAATAGAGAAAGACACATACTTCTCCCTTTACTTAGAATAGAAAAAGACATGTACTTCTCCCTTCACCCTTTCATTAGAATAGAAAAAGACATGTACTTCTCCCTTTCCTTAGAATAGAGAAAGACATATATTTCTCCTTTTTCCCCTTAGAATAGAATTCAGAGTTCTAGTTAAATATGGGCACGGTAGGGACCACAAAATTAATTACTGAGGCTTCCTATTATGGAGATAATTCCAAATAATTAATTTGAATTATTCTTACCATAATAAATTACAAATCATTCAACTAGAAATTCGTAATTGCACTCCTCTATTTATATTTAAAAATTCCCTATTAAATACTTATGTAATTCCCCATGTTAATATTACAGATACTAATCAATAAATTAAATTACTGACGAATTTAATTCAAAGATTAATTTTCTTTAAAGCACTGCTTAACTTATTTCATATGTCGGATTCATAAATCCACTTGCAAGGTTTAACACGATGATAACTTATAAGCTTCTCAAAAAGGCATATCATCAATCTCTATATCAAAACATGGATTCTGTCAACTAACTTATTATTTCACCAATATATATTATTATCATCCAATCTACCAGGCATATTGATCCATCTCAAAATCTCACCTTTTAATAAATCAAAACGATAATTAACATTTAAAGATCATAATAATTATATCAAGATTAAGAATATAAGTACATTTAACAGTTGAGAGAATATGCTTTTGTCAGTCAGTCTAAAGCAACTATCTCTACTCGGTCCCGTTCAATACATACAAAATGCACTAGCACAAGAAGTTGGAACTATACCATTCTCATAATCAAGATAAACTATATATAATCTTGTGCTACAATCGTACCGATGACATGTCCAATTTCCATCTTAGATTGTGAACAAAAAACTTTGTACTTATAACAACCGATGATTTAATGCTCTGTGTATAAGCTAAAACTCTATACACTAAATCATCTACTATATAAGTAAACAAATATCATAAATGAATATATGATCTATTAAAACTTTTACTAAAACTGAATAAATAATTATTCTATAATAAATATTATATCTAAACATATGGTTAATAGTATATATCCCTACACAAAGATCCAAGGCCCTCCTAGACTTTCCTTTGTCTTCTCTGGTACTGTCTGTTAAGCCACTACAAGAGAGCGAAGACCACAATCAGCGAACTTGTCAATGATGGAGTGAACTTTCCCCTTCACATCCTCATTTAGGCCACAAAGATCAACCATCTGTTCAGGTGCATCTTTACTTATAAGAAATTAAATAAACATATTCTTATTATGCTTACTGTTTGGAATTTGAGGGGTATCAGTATTGATTTCTTATCTTATACATGCTTCTAATTTATATTTCAATCGAGTTATTTTTTAATATACGCATAAAATTATAACTATAAAAATATATATATATATATATATATTAAGCAGCTATGAGATGGGATACATGTGCAAATTCACTAAGGATGTCACAACCTTTCATGTACATAATTTTTTCCTTTATAAATTGCACAGAAAATGTTAGTGTACTGCATTTTTGTGTTCATCATCTTATAATTCTTATGTAATTTCTAATTTGTTGGTCTTTTTTTTCTTATTATTATATTGTTGTAAATAAATAATTGTGGATGTCATGTAGCAAATTCACACTTCAAGACTTTTGAGATTTATGATAATCCCAAATCCACACTTCAAGACTTTTGGGATTTATGATAATCTCAAATCCACACTTCAAGACTTTTGGGATTTATGCATGACTTTAGAGATTTCTTTGATGACTTTGAAAGATACAAATACACTCCTATCTTCTATATATATTCCTCTCATATGTAGAAATAAGAACACACACATATATTGAAATATTGGAAGGAAAACATTACTACTCTCTCTCCCTTTCTTTGTTATTTAATTTCTAATACCTTATTTTATAACACGTTATCAGCATGATTGTTCTACTATTAAAGGATTGAAGCAAATTAAATTTAAAGAAGGTAAAAGTAATTGTGTTTATTTTTCTCTCGGAAACAAGGTAAATTACTATAGAATCTATTTTATATTTTACTTTTGATTATGCATCATTAGTTTTCTTACCATCTCAAAATGATTTTTATATCAATGTTTTCTCTTGATTAGCACATGTTCTCATCAGTTGAATATAATCATGATTTCCTTTAAATTATGTATTATAATTAAGAAATTCATGGCCACCGTAATTGATAATATTTTAAAAGGGCTTGAGGGAGAGCCCTATTATATTGTGGCCTATTATGTTGTTGGTTGAGGGTAAGACGATGAATTCGAGTTTCACCGCACCAAGTGGGTAAGACATCGAGTTAAAGTCTCGGTGCATCATGATAATAATATGTTGGGTTCAAGTCCCATTGATTTATGGGCTTAGACTTCTTTATGTGGATAAGACATTGGGTTTAAGTCCTAATACCCCATAGTGATGATATGATGATGAATAAGGCAAAACAATATACTTTTGACTAGAAGTCATGAAATTTGCCCAATTAATTTGCTCCATTCCCTTATGTGAATGTGGTAGCATGACATAATATGTCTAAAAAATGATAAGTGGTATGTATGAATATTAATATGGTAAAATGTTAATGGACAACATTGTGGTAATTAAAAGGAAGAACATTATGAGTTCTTAAGATGGTCCTTCAAATGTGAAGGTATTTTTTTGTTCATCAAAGTGGTATGAAAGGTTATTGGGCACATTGTTGTTGGTGTTATCCAATTTGAAAAGTTTTGTAAATCCTCCATTCAAATAAAGGAATACAAAGTGGTAGTACATTTAGTACATTTGACCTTTTAGAGTGATGTTGAGGTGGGTCACATAAATTTGATAATGTCAAAGAATGGCAATGAGTTTCTAATAAAAAGTTATGGAGCATGTACAAATGGTTATGGTCCATTTCTTGGAGAAAATGTGACTTGTGTTCGTATGGATAAGGACATGTTCATGTATGGTTGGATAAATGTCACATCTCACCTTTACGGAAGGTTTGAGAGATTGAAAAGAAATATTTTGACATAAATGAATATATGATCATATACTTTGAGTACATCATAAATATTGTGGTATGTTTTATCATGAACTATTGAAGGACAAAAGAAAGAAATAATTCTTTCATATAAAGGTTGTGGCTATGATCAAAATAAATATTATTGTGTGGCAACACAAAATTACCATTGGTTGTCAAGAAACAAGTCTTGTCTTTAATAATTTTAACCATGACAATAAGAATAATTTTCTCCTTGAAGGAGATGGTCACCATACAAATGGTGTTGTGAAATTTGTGGTTGTGCACAAAATTAACTGAGAGCTCCGAAAGGGCTAATTTGTTATTATTCAAAGAAATGAAATTGTTCATAATATTGGGGTTGTAGTAAGTTCAAAAAAACCTTTTTAAGTTTTGTAGGAATTGAAAAAGAATTTTTTTTTGAGACTATAAAATATGGGAAGATTTAATACCTTCGGATTGCTACAATCGAAGTGGGTTATAAATATTTACGTATAAGATTACCCATTTTTCCCTCTTGTTTGTTGTTTACAAATATGAGCATGATGATGGAATCACATGCAAAAGTAAACTAGAAGTTTACTAGAATAAATATCAGTTGGCATAATATGTTGGTCATTCCGGTTCAAATGTGATGCAAGAGAAATTGAGAATTCATGTGGATAAATGTTGAAGAAATAAAAGACTCTTCAAGAATTCTCTTATGTTGTTTGTTCTCATGATAAAATAATCATTGTACCAGCTAAGGTTGGGATTGTATCCCTTGAAATTAATTGGATCATATAAAAAGGTGAATATGGGCCCATTCACCTGCCATGTGGACCGCTTACTATTTTGATTTATTAGATGCATCTATTGTATGGTCACATGTGAATTTGTTATCAACTTACAAATTAATTTTTGTAAGGTTGTTTGCTTGAACTGTTAAGTTAAGAGCACAGTTCCTAACTCTAAAATTATGTTGATAATGCTGGTTGGTTTAGCAGAAATTGTATGCCTCCAATTATAGCTAGGCCATTGATTATGAGAACAAAACTCTCAAATAAAATTTGGTATGAGATGAGTTTGTTTAACATGTACGCATCAAGCCAACTAGGTTCTCCCATCACAATTGGTTCAGGGTCAGGAACCAAATAATTTCCATCTAAACTTTTTTTAATGTGTGCACATACGATTTATTGCTCCACCACACACTAAGATGGATCCCCAAATGAGTTTGGGGGGTAAATGTTAGATTTCCTAACATTAGGGGGAGATATGATTAGCAACTGAAAATTATGTGTGGGGCGAATTATCTAGATCCTCGTTAAAAAAAATATGAACTCGAAGTTCAAGAGATAATTCATTTGCAAAATGTTGTAAATAATTTGCCAGATGTATTTACTGACCCAATATTTTAATTAAGCTGCAAATGCTAAAATAAATGATCCTTGAAGGACAGAGTCTATGGTACGCCAGAAGCGTGATAGACCAATCGATTCCAAACGTAAAACTCTTTGAAAAGGGAGAGGAGCAAATTATCAAAATGATCATGATAATGAGGCAAGTGCTTTAAAAGAGCACAATGACATAACATTTCATAAAACCTTGGCAAAGGTTCAGGTACCTGAAATTGATGAAAAATGAAGAGATCTCAATAAGTTATGTCGTATTGGAATCGATATCAAAATGACCGTCGACGGTATCTTTGATATGAAGTAGTGCTCAATGATATAAATGGTGAAGAGGATCTTGAATTTAAATATGTCATATAGTGTGGACAGATAAATGATTGGCCAAATGAAATGCACAATTCAAGTATATTTTCTTTCACTCAGAAGAGTGACGTTTTGGACTGATAGTCCATAGATCAAGGTATAATGTCATAGTATGGCCATAAGATATAAAGTACGGCTTGTGCCTTGAGGCATAAAATTTTTTCGCAAAAGTCCTGCCATTATTGGAGATGTTTTCTCCTATGGTGGATGCAATGAGGTTTGTTTTGATCTGGCAATATATGAAAACTTGAATGCATGTAATGAATAATTGTCATGTCTAGCTAGACAATGAAGGTTATATGAAAATCCTTGAAGCAATCAAGGTGCCTGAAACATATAAAAGTTTGAAAGAAACTTTTTCAATAAAGCTTTAAGAATCCTCATATGGATTGAGATAATCAAGGAAGAAGGGTACAAAAAAAGTGACCCTATTTTGTCCTTGCATTTTTATAAAAAATGTCAGGATTTAAATTTGTTATAATAGTTGTGTATGTTGATGACTTGAACATTAACAATCTTAAAGAGCTTTCAGAAGCTTTTGAGTGTTTGAAAAGGAAATATAAAATGAAATGATCCTGGTAAGACAAATTTTGTCTTGGCCTTTAGATTGAGAATTTCACAAATGAAGTATTTGTTCATCAATCAGCATACACAGAAAAGTTTTGATGCGATTTTATATGGATAAATCGCATTCATTGAGTACCCCCAATGATTATGAGATTGCTTGACATAAATAAAGATCCATTTCGATCACAAAAGAAGGATGAAGGGCTTCTTAGTGATGAAACTCCATATATCAGTCAATTGGGACACTAATGATCCTTGCTATATATGATCAAATATTTTGCAGTGAATTTATTGACAAGATTCCACTCCTCCCCAACGAGAAGACGTTGAAATGATATCAAGGACATATATGAAGTTATCCTACAAGACAATCAACTGCAAATGAAAGTGTCCACAAGATGATTGTTGCTATGAACAAGTTGAATGAGCAATTTACTTGCAATAACAAGGTCACGAATAGAGTGATTTTCAAGAATGTATTCGGCTAAGCTCAAAGCTTTTCCATGAAACCAGAAAATGATATATCAGGATGAGTTCAACTATGCAACATCTTCGTGAATGTGATTTGATCACAAAGATACTGTCAATAATTGAAAAGTTGGTATATATGACTGGATGACATCATCACAAGAAATTAAGTGATGTTTTAATCAGGGGGAGTATAATACGCGTTGCACTCTTTTTTCCTTGACTGAAATTTTGTCCCACTAGATTTTTCTGGCAAGATTTTTAATGAGGCAACAAATAATGCGTATCAAAAGATATGTGTACTCTTTTTCCTTCACTAGAATTTTTTTTCCACAGGGTTTTTCCTAATAAGGTTTTAATGAGGCACATTATCTATGGACATCCAAGGGGGAGTGTTATAAATCCATTGAACTAAGTAGATGATCCATTGAGTTTATTCATGAATTACTTGAATTCATGTATTTACATTTTCAAGGTGATATGATCCATTGTGGATAACTATGTACCTACTTATTTAGGCATTTAACATGTGATATGATCCATTTCACCAAAATTCTTTTTCACTCATGATCTTCAAAAGAAGGGTGATATAGATGTTCAACAAGTTCGCTCAAGTGATAATTTAGCAGATATGTTTA